>PVIU01002937.1:0-157703 GCA_004026605.1 Ondatra zibethicus
CTGCACCTGTGCCTGCCCTCTCTCCTGCACCTGTGCCTGCCCTCTCTCCTGCACCTGTGCCTGACCTTTCATCTGCACCTGTGCCTGTCCTCTCTCCTGCACCTGTGCCTGCCCTCTCTCCTGCACCTGTGCCTGCCCTCTCTCCTGCACCTGTGCCTGATCTTTCATATACACCTGTGCCTGACCTTTCATCTGCACCTGTGCCTGCCCTTCCCCACCTGGTAAAGGCAGCTGGGCAAGAGGGCAGAGTCTGACCTGTGGAACCTTTACTGAAATTCCAGCTCTATCATTTCTTGCTGTGAGGTATTTGGCAAGTTGTTTAACCTCTCTGGGCTTAGGCTCTCTTGCTTGCAAACAGGAGTGAGAACACTGCCAAAATTTGGTCACAATTGGCTCAACAAAGTGATAATTTTGGGTAGTTTAAATAAAGCATAGAGTTCTGGTCACGGGAGATACAGAGATGGTCCAGCGGTTAGGAGTGCGTGCTGTGCAAGCACAGGGACTTGAGTTTTAACATCCAGCACCCACACAGTATCTGGGTGTGGCCGTGTATGCCTGTAATCACAGCACCAAAGGGTGGGGGGACAGGACGAGCCTTGGGACTTGCAGGCTGCCTCCTCCCCCATAGGTTCACTGAGGGACTCTGTCTCAAGAAAATAAGGCTGAGGGTGATGGAGCAGGACAGCAGACATCTTCCTCTGAGTTATTATGCATTTCTCATGAAAACTGATGTCCTCCTCCAGGAAGTCTTCCCTAACTAGGCCAGGCTCAGTGAGCCTCCAGATCTCTCACAGGGGAGAAAGGATCTAGTTCTAGCATGTAGTTCTTGAGCTGATGGTTTTTTCCCTCTATTACAAAGCATGAGTTCAACCTCAGAGCCCACAGAGGTTCCCTCCTCCTCCCCACCCCTCCAGTTTTGTTGGCATACCACAGATATCCTCTATTAATATTCTTATGTGGAAGACACAGGAGAGGCTCAGCCTCGGTGGGGGTTTATTATAACTTATCTAAGTGTCAGTTCTGTACCCAAAGTTGGCTCTAGATGGATGATGCTAATCTTATTGAAGGTGAATGAGGTGCTAGAGGTAGAGAAAACAGGAGGCTTCTGTTCAGCCTGGGACAATGGTTCCTAGGAAACAGAAACTTAGTCATATCCTTCATGTTTTCCCAGGGTTCCCTTTATCACCAGTTAGTTATCTTCCAGGGTTCTTTGCTTCTTGGTAGAACTGATCTGCTTTTTTTGTCCACCCTCGTGGTGGTGCCCAGGCTCCTGGGATGAAGTCAGTCTTCTCTTTCCCCTGGGGAACTGGGGACATGGGCTGCTTGGCCACATTGGTGCTCAGATTAATGGAGACTTGCTAGAACCAGAAGTGGGGGACATGACCAAGGTCTAGGTGGTCAGGAAAGTGTTCCTAGAGGGGAAGATGTTCTGTGCGTATTGCCATCCTACAGCTGGATGACTGCAGAGTGGTTTCTGGGGAACAGAGAAACTAGCGAGTGAGCTAAAGGAAGGTCTTCATACACGGGGCAGACAGGGCTCTCAGGCAGTTAAGAGCACTCCTCAAGGAGACCCAAGGACATTGAGAGATCATGCCTCCCAGCATCGGTGCGGGAAACTGTCAGCTCAGAACTGCTCAAAAGTAGAAATGCCAGCTCCGGTGATGTCATCACCCTAGTTATCCCCACCCCCCATGCGAAGTCCTGCGGTCCAGTGGGTAGGGAAAAAAAGACCCCGCTAGTCTGCCCACCACCCAAAACCAGCTGCCTCCAACATTCCCACTCTGGATGTGTGTACGGACACAAGCCGGCTAAGAATTCAAATTTAAACTTCATGCTATTCCTCAGAGAGTTGGGGGCCCCTTTTGCCTTCCTGTCCTTGTCTGCTGAGGGTCTGTCTCTGTACCACAGACTCCAACCTTCTCTGGCCAGCTCTCCCTCTGAACCGCCCCTTCACCCAATTTCTGAGCTAATGTGGGATGTTACGCTGTTCTAAAGTGTTAGTGTACCATACCTTAGGCTGAGCTACTAGGATTTGCCCTTAAGCAGAGAATGTAACACAGGGAGAGAGAAGACGCCCAGGTGCATTCCCGGACTGCCTCAAGAAAGGGATCAAATGGGGGCTGGGCTGTGCAGATGCTGGGCGAGGGGAAAGGGTGTCTGGGTGGAGATGGAACCCTCTAAAGCTGGTGCATACGGGAGGTGTCTCAATTGGATGGGAACACAGGGCGAGGGATTCAAAACCAGCCCCCAGAGTGCCAGGTCGCCAGAGGAGCCTGCCCATAGCCTTCTGGCTACAGCCGGGTCTTGGGAACCCCACATCGAATCGCTCCGGGAAAGACGCTGGGTAGTGGGAGGTGGAGGGTCCGCCGCTGGGATCCCGAGCCTGTGGTTGCTGCTGCCCGCGCATTTCTTCGAAGTCTTACCTCGCAGGGCCGGGTCCATCCGCGCGCCCTGTGCGCGCCTGGAGAGTTTCCCGCAAGCCCTCGGCGCCACGGTGGGGAAGACCCACGCGGGGTTCGCCCCCCGCCCGTGGCTCAGGAAAACCCTGGGAGCCGCCCGGACTCGAAGCGTTTTCCGGAAACCCCCTCTCCAGGCGAGTTGCGGGAAAGCAGCCGCTCCGCAGCCATGCGACCGACACGCCTCCCCAGAGGAGGGTCCGAGACCCTAGCGTAAAGAGAGCCGGCCAGGCTAGGAAAGCCCCAAGCTCGCGGGAGAGACTAGGAAACCCCGCCCCCCAGTATTGAGCCCCAGAAGGAGCCCTCATGGGGAGGGGCGCTCTCAGTCCTTGGTCAGCAGAAATCATTACGCGCACCACAGTAAGGACACCTCCTACCTCAGTCCCTAAGGGCTGGAGAGGTTCCGCCCCGCGCCCCCCACCAGGCCCGCCCCCTCGTCCCCCGCCCCCCGCTCCCCTCTATGTCTGGGCTGGGGCGCCGCTGCCCCTTTAAGAAGCCCAGGTAGGCAGGCCAGGCTGCGGGAGCCGCTCCTATGGCAACCCGCGAGCTGCGGCGGCTTCATGAATATTCCGGGGCGCGGGAGCCCGAGCGCTGCCGGAGGGCGCTCCGGGAGAGGCGGCCGCTGATGTAAGCCCGGCGGGCCGCTGGGCTCCGCTTGGCTGCGGCGGGAGTCCCCAGGACCCGCCCGCCGGGCTCAGCCAGAGGAGGCAAGGCAAGATCGCGGGGTGGCCGGCCGCAGAGCCGGGGTGGCCACACACACTGACAGCCCCAGCCGCCCGCCGGACGCACTCCCGGGAGCCACGCGGGCAAGTGCGCTCTCGCTCCAGAGCGGTTCCCGGAGCGCGGCGGCCGCATAGCCGCTGCTGCCCGCGCCCATTGTTCCCCGCGGGGGCGGGGCGCCTGGAGTCGGGCCGCGCGCCGCGCCCCTGATCGCAGGAGGGAGGGAAGAGAGGGAGGGAGCGTGAGGTCCCCGTGCCCAAGCCGGGCCGGAGAGGAGGCGCAGCGCGGCGAACCCGGGGACCCGCGGCCGGACTAGGAGCTTCCCCTCGGCGCGCAGCTGGCGAGATCATGGGCTCCTGAGGCGGCCCCGGGTCTGCAACGAAGGACGAGTCCCCACTGGCCGGCGCACCTGGAGCGGGTCTCCTGTGCCGCGCCCGCACCACTGCCCCCAGCCCAGCCCCTGGCACCATGGACAAGCTGCCGCCGTCTATGCGCAAGCGGCTTTACAGCCTCCCGCAGCAGGTGGGGGCCAAGGCGTGGATCATGGACGAGGAAGAGGATGGCGAGGAGGAGGGGGCCGGGGGCCGCCAGGACCCGAGCCGCAGGAGCATCCGGCTGCGCCCATTGCCCTCGCCCTCGCCCTCGGTGGTCGCCGGCTGCGCGGAGTCCCGGGGTGCGGCCCTCGGGGCATCAGACAGCGAGGGGCCGGGCCGCAGCGCCGGCAAGTCCAGCACTAACGGTGACTGCAGGCGCTTCCGCGGGAGCCTGGCCTCGCTGGGCAGCCGGGGCGGCGGCAGTGGTGGAGCAGGGAGCGGCAGCAGTCACGGGCACCTGCATGACTCCGCGGAGGAGCGGCGGCTCATCGCCGCCGAGGGCGACGCGTCCCCCGGCGAGGACAGGACGCCCCCGGGCCTGGCGGCCGAGCCCGAGCGCCCCGGCGCCGCGGCACAGCCCGCAGCTTCGCCGCCGCCCCAGCAGCAGCCGCAGCCGGCCTCCGCCTCCTGTGAGCAGCCCTCGGCGGACACCGCTATCAAAGTGGAGGGAGGCGCGGCCGCCAGTGACCAGATTCTCCCCGATGCCGAGGTGCGCCTGGGCCAGACCGGCTTCATGCAGCGCCAGTTCGGTGCCATGCTGCAACCTGGGGTCAACAAATTCTCCCTAAGGATGTTCGGCAGTCAGAAAGCGGTGGAGCGTGAGCAGGAAAGGGTTAAGTCAGCAGGGTTTTGGATTATCCACCCTTACAGCGACTTCAGGTAAGAGGCTAGGTGATGCTGTGGATGCCTTGTACAGTTGAAGGCATGCTTTCTTCCCAGTCCTGCCTCCCAGCCTGAGTTAACTTTCCTTCCTTGTGCTGGAAGCTCACAGAGAAGTGGGGTGCCTGTAGCATCGCAGACACCCCCAAACCCCCTGCAGCACACTGGGAACTTTCTCAGTCTTCAGGTTCCTGCTATCTCTTTTCCAGGGTCTGGGCTTCATTGGAGACCAGCTCAAAGGTGTTCTGTGCCTGGCCTAGCCCTGCCTGCAGCCAGGGTATAGCTCTGCTTATTCAAGCCATGCACCTCCCCCTTGGAGGCTGCAGAGTCAAGGTGGCCATCCTAGAGGCAGCTCCAGGTCATTCAGCACGCAGAGAAGGGTCATGGAGGGAGATAGACATCTTAGCAGCTGGGCCAGCTCCTTGGGTGCTGACTGCAGGTATTAATGTGGTTGCTGGGCCTGTGAAGCTGCAGCCAGATTCCTGGAGGACTGAGGTCACTGGCACCTCAGGTCCAGGATGAAAGCCCTCTGCACAGCTTTCCCCAGCCCCTCATGCTGAGTGGTGGACCAGGAGCAAGGACCCTGATAAAGCTAGCTTTCACACTGGCAGGGCAGGATGACCTTGCTCACAGTGGTCAGTGAAGATGTCTGGTGTCCTGACCGACATGCAGCTGTCTATTGATCCCCAAGTAGTCCAGTGTCTCATTCCCATCTCTAGGGAATCCTATCCCCTCTTGCATCTCCTCAGTCAATACCAATGATCAGTGGATATGAATTGGGCCTGTGGACTGAACTCTGTGGAAGGAGAGGCTGTGAGTTGCCTCTGGGTTTGCAGCAGGAATACCTTTATCCCAGTCATGGTTCTGAGCTCCCACTCACGGCCTCCTGAGGCTTTCTTAGTCCACCAGTTAAGATGAAGATCTAACTGGGTTTTCTTCCCCTCTCAGTGTCCTGCCCCGTTTGTCTCCCTTGCCTGCCTACCTGCTGGCCTCCCTGTATAAAGGAACATTTCGCCGACCAGAGCCTCTTTACAAACTCCAGGGAAGCTGGATTTGTAATGAGAGCAAAGCTATTTTCCATCCAATGAGAGAGATTTCTTTGGCTGGGAATGACCAGTCAGACAACACTTTGGTGGCTTAAAATAGGTGGTGAATAGAAAGGCAGCCTCTTTGGGTTCCTTTCCCCTTTTCCTTTTGAGAAATTGATTGTTCTTTCTTTCTGACTCTCCTGTTCTCAGACAGCAAAGAGGCAGTAGGCTTGCTGGACAGAGCTCTAGCCTTCAAACTATGTGAGCAAAGGTGGACCCTCCTCAGGATCATTATTGAGCTCCTGTGTCTAGGGCTGGGACCTGATGCTCCCGTGTTGAACCAGGAAGAAGTGGATAGAAGCCACATTGCCCCTGCTGTCCCTGGGTATCCCAGGCTTTTCTTCCCTCAGTGGTGGTGACAGTCAGGTCCAGTACCAATCATTTGAGATTGCTGAGGTACTCCCATCAACTGCTCAACTTTTCTGCCCATCTTTGTGCTGGGAAAACTTCCATTCACGGTTCTTATCTTCAAGCCCATTGTCAACCCCAGGTGTGTCTTACATCCAGTGACAAGCACTGATGGAGAACCTCCTCGCTGCAAAGCCTTGCCCTCCCCACCCATCTTCCCTTAGATGGTCAAGATCTGGGACTGAAGCACCCCCTCCCTGTCCCCCCCCCCACACAGCCAAAGCTTTCCTAGTTTTAGCTGTGACATTCATAATATGCTGGTTTGCAGTTCCCTATCTGTAGAGCCTCCACCAACACAGGCTTTGGGGGACACTGGAGAGGGTAGACACAGATAGACAACAGAATAATGGTCCAACCTTTTTTGTTTGTTTCTTTCCCTTTGTGTAGCCTTGGATGTCCTGGAACTCTCTCTATAGACCAGGCTGGCTTCTAACTCACAGAGATCTGCCTGTCTCTGCCTCCCAAATGCTGGGATTAAAGGCTCGTGCCACCACTGCCAGCCCAACTGGGTTTTGATGTGGGTTTTTTGCAACAAGCACAGAGACTAGTAGCTGGAAGTGCACATCTTTTATGCCAAGCCTTGTAGCTGTCTGATACTGGACCTGTAGGAAGGAAAACGATTCAAGGCAGAATGTGTGAGTCTCTGGAGGGCAGTGGTCGTGCCCCTTCCTCTTCTTAGGCCCAAAAAGCTAATCTTAACTTCAGAAATCAATGAGACAAGGGACTAGCTGAATCTAAGCTTAGAAAACACTTCACTCCATCCAAACTTCCACTCCCCCTAGAGAATCCAAGCTTTGAATCATGAAGTTTCAACCACTGGCCTTGGGCCTTTATCTGGAGACAGCCATCATTACCCACCAGAGCTTCTGCAGGTGCTTCCTAGACCCACTGAGGATTTATTCATCATTTTGACTGGCAGGAAGCATTGATCCAGCAGAACTGGTTTAATAAAGAATCAGCGGCAAACTATGATAGATTGAGTTTGCGGTTTGAAGTTCAGGGCTGGCTATGATGGGCTGCTTCTGACATCTTTCCTGGGAGAGAAGGGCTGGGTACCCTTCCCTGAGAAGTCATAGGCTTGCTTTGAGGCCCACCAGAACCTGGGCCAAGACTGAGAGAGACTAGGCTATTCCTGACTATCCTGCTTCTTGCCTGTACCGTTCTCATTACCCCAGCTATCCACAAGGCTTCTCCCAGGCTTCAGACTCCCCTTCCTTTCCATTAGCCTTTCGAAGCTCATACTTACAGTTTGTTATTGGGGGAAGCCAGCATGTGGCAACCCTCAGGACATTTTCCCTGGGCTATTGCTATTGACCAAGGTGCCAGAACCAGTCCTTTTTCCCATGGGAGCCTGGGTTTGATGGTTGGACCCTAAGAACACATAGCACATTAGATACATAATTCTGGTTTCCCAAGAAGATGGGGAGGTGAAAGAGAGAGCAGGGACCCTGAGAGAAGGTTTTGTCCTGGTGGCTGATTAGCCAAAATTTCAAATGCTAGACTCAGGGAGTTGACCTGGGAGTGTGTATGTCAGAGATGTGTGTCTGAGTCTATGTTGGGGCTGTGTGGGTGGACACAGTGGCCATCAGGGAAGCTCTTATCTGAATATTAGCTCTGGAGCTACTGTCGTGCCCTACACAGTAGCGAGTAGGCAAAAGCAGGTTTCTCTACACCTCCTTGCCCTCTCCTGGCCTGATCCTTTTAAATCCAGGAAGAAAGAAAGAGACTGAAGGATCTAAAAGCATCCTTTTATTAGGGCTGAAGCAGTTGGTCTTTGAAACTCTGGATACTGAGATGATGGTAGGGCCTAGGGTCTGCCTAAGTAGACTTCTTGTTGCTGGTCCCTGCACCAGCTCAGTGCCATTGCTCACTACACATCCCTCCCCATCCTGTTTGCTGTTAGTCCCTGCTTGAGTTATTAACCTGTGAGCCTCACTTTTCTTGCCCAGAAAATGGGACTTCTCTTGTTCATTTCTATGTTAGACACAAACTGTGCAAGCGTAGGCACTCAGAGGTGAGAGACTACAGTGAGCGGCCAAATATCTTCCCTGACGTCACTCTTTCCTCCCCTTGGTCCTAGGAAGACCACATGGATCTCTGTCCTGGGCTCTGGCCATGAGTTCTGAACCAGTCTGTTGTCAGACCTCACTGAGAGCCTGCTAGAAACTACCAAGTTAGTATCTAGAAAAATACACATATATCTAGGCACATGCAATGTGGCACACGATTTCCTGTGTCTGGGGTGTCTCATGAGAATCATGTGGGGGCTGATGGCTGTGGATTCTACTGCAGGTCATGGTAAGAGAGTCTAGGCCCTGCTGGGGGTGGGGCACCAGGCTTCCTCGGAATCTAGTATAGTGTGTGTACGATGTCCCTCTGTAATCTAGACTTGGACTTCCCCTTGGCAGCCGAGTGCAAAAGCAGTCGGGGATCAGACTCAGAAGACTGAGAGAGAAAAGATCTGCTGGGCAACCCATTCCTTGACTCACTCCAGTGTACTCTCCCTCGCAGGCCTGGGAAGTACTGGAAGGAGGCAGCCTGGCTCTGGGTCTGGGAGTTTGGAGGCCCTTTCTCAGGAGGGCCTTTCTTGGGCCAGCCGCTCCTGCTGGCATCGTGGGAAGCTGGGTGAAAGGCATGGCAGGCACAGGCAGCAGGGAGGGGAGGGCGCCTGGGTGCAGAGGGGAATTCCAAGAAGGTGAGCTGCCTGGGTGGTGCTGTCGGCTGGCACAGTGGGCAGCGGACTCCCCAGCTGTGCAGCCTGCCCCACCTCACAAGGCTAGAACTAGTGAAGCTTGGGATATGCTGTTTTCATAAGTGCAGGGGCCTGGAAACCCACTGGGCCTGAGGGCTAAGCCTCTTGGCTATCTGATTCTCCTATAACTTGCTACTAGTTCCTACATCTGATAACTGTTTCATGGGTCTGGGGGCTGCCTTCTCCTGTTTGGCTTTGTTTCTATCCCTTTGGTTTTATGAGCCAAGGATTTCATACTAGTAGGTAGCCGACTTCGCATAGGGAAACCCAGCAATGCTCTTCTGTCTGTACATCTCCTCTCCACGTCTTCCTTCCATTTATCCAAGCCATCCGTCAGTCCCTCCTGCCTACTTAGTGGCATTGGGTGGAATTCTGGTTGTTTTAATGCAGCTCCTCATTGGGATGTTATCCATCTCACTCTGGGACCTTGTTAAAATGCAGCTTCTGGTGTGTAATAATATTGCCGGTGCCCTGGTACCAGGTGTGGAGTCCTGAGCTTACAACCCAGATGCATAGGCCATGCTTGCAGAGCCCTGAGCCTGTTTCTTCTGCCTTTGGCAATGGAGCCCTTGGCCTCCAGCCCCAGTCTCGGCTCGGCAGGGCAGGATGCTGAGGCCAGGCCTCAGAGATCAGCTTGCACCCTGGGATGTCAGATTCATAGCCTCATCTCCTGCTTCCTACACTGTTGTTTGAGGGTTGGTTGGGTTTGCTGGCTCTACATCCTGTCTTCTAGGGGGGCTGAAGAGCACGAGGCGACGAGAGGATTCCATGCCACCACTTTCTCAGCTTCTCTCCTGTCCTAAAGGTCAGAGGCCGGGGCCTGAGAGAGGGAGAGAAGGGACAGGGTACACAAGGATGTCGAACTGCAGTGAGATTTCAGAACGGCATTGTCCATGAGAGTCTAGAAGTGACAGGGATAGCTGTAGCAGTGACCCGCTGGGAGGGGACAGAGGCATCCTGAATAGCAGCTGCCTTAGTACCTTGAGCATGGGCTCTGTCCCGATCCTGCGTTCACCTTTCCTACCCCTGGCTGTGGACAGCAGCCTCTTCTGTGGTATAGGCTTGCCTGTCAACTTTTTTTCCCTCTCCTGGCCTCCATTCAGATAACAGGGAGGACAAGTGTCATAGGAGCTTGAGTGGCCCTTGTGTCTGCCAAAACATTGGATACCAAGGGGGAAATCATGTAGAGCCAAGGGTCCTGGCCCAGTCCCCTAGGTGCTTGTCATATAACTGAGGCAGCCATGGTTCCAGCCTGACTTGAGAGCGCTTACAAAGCTGTACTGTCAGTTGCTAATTAATAGAAAGGCTACAAGAGGCCAGCCAGGCAGTCCTGCTTGGGCCCAGGGGATGCTGAAGAATCCACGTTTCCCAGCCAGAGAGGGCCACTGGAGGGCAGGGGCATTATCTTGGCTTTGGAGAGGATGCTCTCTGCCAGCCAGGCTTCCTTGCTAAGAAAGCAGTGCCAGGGACCTGGAAATCTGTGGTCCCAAGGGCCAGGAAAGCACTCAGAGATACTTTCTACCTTCACCGCCACCAAAAGCTTGGGCAGGAGACAGCAGTGAGACGTGGTGAGTTCTCTGGCTTAAGAATGCTCAAGATAGCACAGAGTACTCGGGCACTGCTGAACAGCATCCCGTGGACCACATACAGCGCAGAGAGTACTCGGGTACTGCTGAACAGCATCCTGTGAAACGCATACAGCACAGAGATGAGCTGTTTGGCTAGCATAGTGCATCGTGACAGATCTGAGTCAATGCGTTAAGATAGAAAGATAGTACATGGCACTATAGGGGGCTGAAGACATGGCTCAGTCAATAAAGTGTCTGCTGTGTATGTACTGGGGACATGAGGGTGGATCCCTAGCACCAACATTAATAACATTTTTTTAAAAAAGCCATGTGTAATGATTTGTGCCTTTAATTCCAGTGTGGAGGAAGAGACAGGAGGCTATCTGGGGCTTGGGTTGCCAGCCAACCTAACCAAATTAATGAGCTCCAAGTTCAGTGAGAGACCTTATCCCTAAAAAACAATTGAGGAAACTGCCTGATGTTTGGTTTCCTCACACATGCAAACACCTACACACACACACACACACACACACACACACACACACACACACACACACACAAGGTATGGTTGGGGACTTCTCTTGAAAATACTGAGAACAGCTTTGGCTTCAACATTCCCACCTCACAGCCAGGAGCCAGGGGAAGCCAGTGGTTCACTATTTAGTTGGGCCTGTGTTGTCCATCTTGTCCTCAGTTCCTGAACCCTAGCTGTTCCTGCAGTATCTGTTTCATATCCAGCCTTGCCATTCGCCATCTAGCTACCCAAACCCTCATCACTTCCAAGTTCACAACCCTTCACTCAAATCAAGAGACTAAAGTCAGGTGCCAATAGCCACCATCTTGAAGCAGCTGCCTTATGCCAGGTTGTGCAGGGGGCTGGGTACATTTTATCTCATTGACTCTTCAAAGTGACCCCCAGATGGTTTCATCTTGTTCTTTTTATGGACAAGGCTGATATGGGGGTCAGAGAGCAATTTATTCCCAGTCACATCATTGGGAAGAACCAGGCCTGGCATCCGAACTCATCTGTGGGACTCTGAACTTATATCCTCTCCCCGTCTTCCCCCTCACCCTCTTCTCTTTAAAATTTTAATTATACAGGTGTTTCTAGGGAATATTCTCCTGAGGATCAAAAATATGGAGGGCCTCAGAAAAAGGGGTGATCAGCAGGTACAGGAAATCCGTTAGGTCTCAGAGCCCCAAAGACCTGAGCAAACCCTTGTCTAGAGCATTCCTTGTGTAGATGGAGGCAGAGGCACTGAGAAGGCCACAAAGGAAGTTCACGACAAAGAAAAAACCAGAACCTACTGGGTTATGTGACGTCTCTCTACAAAGGCATTAAACCCTAGTCTCCCTCTGGCTTTCAGAACAGGGCTTCCAGCCAAGTCTTCCTGAATGGTCCTCACTCCAGCCTCATCCTTCATGGAAACGTATGCTTGCACTGTGGGTCCAGCTCGGCGGTAAACTGCACACTGGGCTTGGCTACTGATGATGCAAAGAGATTGGGAAGAGGGAAAAAATGTTTTAAGCTCATCTCGGGAGCAGAATCTTCCTTTATCTGACAGTTCAGAGCATGGGGACTTAGACATATTCCAGCTCCACTTCAGGGCTGTCACTTTTGAAGTCCAGATGCCCACCCACCTCATTCTCCCCTGGCATGTCTTGACTGATGGGTAGATCGTTGGGATTTTGGTAGCACACCAGGGTACCATCTACGTCCCTGTTCCAGGAGGACAGAGAGGGACAAATAGCCAGGGGTGTCTGTGCTTGGTCCACAAGAGAAACAAACAGTGCTGTGATCTGTTTATCGAATCCTTTAGGAAAATGAGTAGGTGTGTAGATTAGTACTTAGCTGAGGCCTATGTCTGGAACTTGGGATCAGTCCACGATCAGGGTCAGAGTTCAGTGTCTGATGCAGATCAGGGTTCAGTCTTAGAATGTGGTCTGGACTCAGTGTGTGACCAGTAGGCTTAGTTTGTGATTAGGATTAGGGCTCAGCTTATGATCAGGATAAAAAGTCATTCATAACTAGGATCAGGGGCTCATAAGTTAAAGGCTTGGCTCAGGCTTGGGAGCAAAAGCCTCTGAACCAATTTCAGTGTCCTCCTGGAGGGTCCAGAGCTTGGAGCAGGATGGAGAACACTCACCGCCAGGTACTGTCCTTGCCTTCCTGGAGCTCCTGTGCCTCTTCGCATTGGAGCCAGCTGCCTTTGGTCCTCTCTGGTAGGCAAAGCACAAATTATCAATAAGCGACAGTGCCACCACTGCTGGAACTGCCAAGTCTCGCACATGACCACTCCCCGCCCTACTCTGCACCCTCATTGTTGGGGCTGGTGCCTCGTGTCCCCAGCCAGGCAGCAAGGCCCGAGGTGCCTTTAGTATGGGCTCCATAGTGGAACTCCCCCTGCCCAGGGCACCTAGAACTCTAGAGAGCATGCAGCAGGGGTTCCAGGTCTGATCCTGGCAGCTGCGGGGGCCCGATAATTGTACTGGTGATTCTGCGTCTGTCTAAGCATTTACCCATGTGGGTGGATGTGTTATGTCTGCGTGAACAAGGCTTTCAGAAATTAATACATAACGGGACTGGCTAATGCGTTCTTTTCTCGGCTTGAAGAGGAGCAAGATAAGAGGATCATGACCTCTGGGAGTCTGTATGTTCCAGGACTGTTTCCATATGTTGTGGGAAAGAGGAGCCACCACTCACCTGACAGGGGAAGATGCTAGCTCCTTGTAAGGATTCTGGGTCTGGTTTGGGGGAAACAAAAATGATAGGCCATTGTGGATGGATGGCCAGTGAAGGAAGCCAGTCAGAACTGGACCTGAGAGAGAATAGTTAGTTCTGCTTGCTTTCTAGGAAGAAGATGGTTAGGCGCTTGGACACCTGCTTGGGGAGGATGTTGTCTGTCATAGAGGGAAGGAGATCAGACCCTGGCTCTTTGAATCTGCACTCCTTAAGTGCTGCTTTCTCAACCTCCGGGCCTCTGGCCCTGTACCTGTCTGCTTCTGCTGTTGCTGTGCGTGCACAATGAGCCTGCAGCTGCCTTGGAGGATGCTCCCTTCTCCTTCCCCACAAGGCCCAGAAGGCAGACGCTGCTATCATAATGTCACTGAGTGTGTGGCCTGGAGCCCAGAAGTAATTACCCTGCAGTCCCCTTGAAGGCTGGAGCAGCCCTTGTCAATGATTAACACAGGTCCCTGGTCACTGACTGCCCAGCCAGCCATAGGTTTCTCCTTTCTGCAGTCCCTCAGAAGATATGATACACCTGTTCTTCCCATGGGCACAGCAAAGACCTGCAGGCTCCCAGTTCTCATTGAATTTAGAATTGTGGTCTAGCTGAGAAGTTTCAGCACATGAGCTAAGGTTAGCTCACCTGGAGTCCTTGCTTTTCCACCCTGCATTGGCCTAAGTGTGACCCCTCCTGCACCAGGAGTTTGTCCTCCCATCCTTATCCTGCCTTGTCGTGGAACCCCAGCAAGCTCTTTCCCTCTCTCAGCATCCAGGGTCAGGACATGGCCTAAGCCTGAGAAGAGAGCAGAGCTAATTGCACAAATAGGTATTGAGCCTGCAATCCTGACCCCATTAGTGCAAATTGAGCCAGCAGGGCCCCGCTGACCAGTGGAGCTGATGAGAAAGTACCTCGACTGTACTGAGCCACGCCAGGCCAGATCCTGCAGTTTTATAGCCTCAGGTCCTGGAGTGGGGGCGTCTCTGGCATCTTTCTGCTGAGGACTTGCTAGTCCTTAGATGCAGGGGACAGGGCAGGAGCTTTCTATTGGTTCCCAGCCTGTAGAGTTTTAAGAAGACTTTCTTTGCTATGTTCCTTGGGCAGCCTCCCCAGGGACCAGCTTGGAGCAAGGGCTTCGTGAAAATGAGTTGAAATGTCATCGTCTTGCCTAAGGTCCTGACTGTGTTCCCATAGCTCCTAGGGGCAACTCCAGTGGAAACTTGTCCAGTCCTGGAAGCTCAGAGCTGGCCTTTCAAGAGCTCTCAGTGTTAGGACTCATGGAGACTGCAGGTCATACTAGGTGGCTGTGGATGGAGGAACCCAAGGGCCAAGAGGACTGTCAGCTAGAAAGTGACTGCCGTTCCAGCCTCAGAGGCTCTTGGAAGGGCAACTTCTAGGGCAGGGCCAGGGAAGAGTATGAGAATCAAAGGCGAGTCTAGCCATGTAGGTTTATCTAAAGTCTTACTTCTCTGGCCTGTTTTCTCCATTGGAATATGAGAAGGACTAGGGTCGCATTTTACCAAGGTCCCAAAGCGTGGGTGGTGGCCACTGCAGCGTCTCCACAGCCTTTATGTAATCACACTGACTGGCCTCCCCAAAATGAGGCTAGGCAGGTTCACTTCTAGGAAACACTCTGTCTTCCTTCACTTTTTTTTTTCTGCTGTGATAAAACACCATAGCCAAAAGCAACACGGGGAGGAGGGTTTATTTGGCTTACACATCCAGATCACAGCTCATCATGAAGGGAAGTCAGGGCGGGAACCAGGAAGCAAGAACTGATGCAGCGGCCATGGAGGAATGCTGCTTATGGGGTTTGCCCCTCATGGCTTGCTCGGCCTGTGGTTTGTTTGTTTTGTCAACTCAGAACTACCTGTCCAGGGGTAGTACCACCCACAGTGGTCTGGGCCCTTCCACATCAACCATTAATCAAGAAGATGACTTGCATACAGGCAATCTGACGGAGGAAAGTTTTCAGTTGAAGTCTCTCTTCCAGATGACCATGGTTTGTGTAAAGTTGATGGAAACATAGCCAGTGCACATCTTTACTGCCTCATGCCACTGTGTGGTGGGCTCCCTTAAAGGCCGTCTAACCGTAAGCACCTGCTGTGATAGTTTCAGCTTGCCTCAGTCTTGCATTGGCTCCCCAGGGCCCAAGTCAAATTCTGACCTCTCTGCCCCATGCCCGGCCCTGTCCCTCTTCTCTACTGAACTGTGCCCTGTTATAAGTCAGAATCATGAGAATCGGGCTGGGAGGGCCTTCGAGGATCTCAGCCCTCCCTTAGCCTCCTTGCTAAGATAGTTTTCCAGGGGAGAACTAGAGGCCCATCTGGCCCTAGGCCCTCAGAGCCCGTGTTCTTCAGTGCGATCCTTATTGCTCAACTGACCTGTCTCGGCAAAAGCAGGGTGCACAGTAAAATTCCTCTTCCTTGTTGGAATCACTGTGGTCCAAACCCATCGGAGGTTGGAACAACTGGAGCCCATTTTCTCCTCCACCCTGATAGGCCTTTTTACAAGGGCAGGTGAGCCTGGCTACCTAATTGCCCTTGGGAGTGGGGTGGTTTTCATGTGTTCCTCTACAACAATAGTCTATTTTTGTCCCACTCTCCTGAGCAGAAGAGCAGAGGGCTCCTGGGGAGTGGGACTTGAGCCTTCCTTGATTCTAATAAGTGGATCTAAGTTTGTTAAATGTTGGTCCTTTCCCCCATTTTTTTTCAGACCGTCTTCTCGCTCTGGGTGTTAGAGCACTAGCCAGAGGGAGTTCAGCATTTGACAACTTGGAGTATTGTGGAGCAAGCAGATGTTCCTTGCTGTGCAGTTGTGTGTGTGTCTGTGTGCACTGTGTGCGTACACACATATGCATGTGTATATATTTTTAGTTTGTGTTTGTGTGTACAAACAAAGCATTCAGAGAACTCAACCCCTGGGAAAAAGCAAGGCGTTATCATCTTGAATTCTTAGCAGCCAGGCTAGGAGGAGGACATAGTTAACAGTTTGTTTCCAGGGAAATCTACAATCCTTATGGCTCTTGAAGCTCCCAGAAGAACCCTGACTTCCAAGCCTACCTTTCAAGGTGTCCCTGTCTTTCTTCCATCCAGGCATCAGGCTGAGGCCTCTGAGCCTCACTGTTTTCCTTCTCTTCTCCAGGCTCAGCTCTCTGCCCGGCCTCTGTGGCCTCTGTGACCTTCAGTGTGCCTGACCTTGCCCTCTCTGTGTACTTGTGGGGAATCTGAGGAGGACTTTGAGAGAAAGGGAGTACATAGAGACACAAAGAGAACTGAGATCCTGGGGGCTCCTGGCCCCATCTTCTTCCATATTGCAGGCCTCAAGCCACACTACTGATCCCTGGATACAATACCCTCCCCCCCAGCCCCGGTCCTCTTTGAGACTGTAGTAGCTAACAGGCCACACGGTCCCATTTTCCCTTTGAGCCTCAACTGAATTCCCTTCTGGCAGCCCACAGCTTCTGGGATGCAGAGCCAAATAAATCCCATCTTCTCCCCCAGGTTAGGAAGCAGCAACATTTGCCACTGAGTTGGCCTCCAGGTCATCAACTCGCCTCTGGGGCGGGTCTGCCCATCTTTCAGGCTGATTGCTGCTTGGCAGAGACTTCACAGGGTTCCCACAGCTCTCAGGTTAGGCCCTGCATTTTGTTGGCACAGAATGATGATGGTGAAGACAATGGCCGGCGTGTGCTGGTTACACACACCGTATAATGTGTTAGAAATAGTAT
Source organism: Ondatra zibethicus (assembly GCA_004026605.1). Lineage (NCBI taxonomy): Eukaryota > Metazoa > Chordata > Mammalia > Rodentia > Cricetidae > Ondatra > Ondatra zibethicus. The sequence continues at coordinate 16,702 of PVIU01002937.1, forward strand.
CCCACAGCCAAGGATGCAGCTTGATCGATAGAGTGCTTGCATGGCATACTCAAAACCCCAAGTTCAGTGCCTGCCACTGCATAAACCTCACATGGCGGCACAGACCTGTAATCCCAGCACTCTGCCGGGATGGGGGTCAGAGGATCGGAAGTTCAAAGTCATTCCAACCTAGGCTAAAAAAGACCCCAGGAAATAAGAGTATCTTAGCTAATTTCACCAAGATCACTGATGTAGGGACTAATGGTCTTATTTTAAACCTAAGAAAATAGTTTCAGACAGTTTAACGTGATTTCCCTAAGGCCACGCAGCCTGTCAGTAAAATAGCAGAGTACCTAGCCGCCATCCTGCTGCAGCCTGGCTCCTCAGAGTGTGCCCCAGGCCCAGCAACCTCAGCACAGCATGGAATCTGTCAGCAAACAGATGTCAGGCCCTATCCTCAACTGCTAAGGCCTTGGGCAGCCCCGCAGCTGTGTATCCCACCGCTGAAGGAGCATCGTCTGGAAGGGGTGGTTCAGTCATAGTCCACAGTTTGCCTTGTTCCCATTGAGGAGCTGACACCAGTCTTCACTCTATCGTGAGGGGCTGGGACCTTAGCTTAAACTAGCAAGGGGCCTTAGAAGAGAGAAGGAACAAAGGATCATTCAGGGACCTACTATGAGTGAGAACTGAACAATTGTTACCCAAGTGAATGACAATTGAGGAAACAGTAGAGAAGTGTGCTCACAGCCCAAGCCCAGCTGGCAACCCTTGGTTTTGAATCTGCGTCTGCAGCAGCCTAGGCAGCTGGGAGCAGCTACCTGGGAGCCCTGTGATTCTGAGTCAGAGATATTGAGGTGGGTTAAAAATAGAGCTCTGGTGGCCGGGCGGGGGTGGGAGGAAAAGAGCAATGGCTTCACTGTTGTGGGGAGACCCTGGGGCCTGAGGGGGGCTAGGCAGGAAGGAGGGGTGGAGGAGTGTGCTCCCCTCTAGAAACCTGAGCTGAGAGGGTGATGGGAGATGGATAGGTCAGCTATGATTGGGGTGACGTTGACATGCAAGCCTGGGGCAGAAGCCAGCAGGGTCTACTCACCAGCAGGCAGCCAACATATGACTGGGATGTAAGGCAAAGGAAGGGGCAGCCCTGTCTAAGAGCATAGCCAACAGGAATCTGGGCAGAGAGGTGAGGGTGGCAGGGGGTTCTGCCACAGTGGCCTGCGGCCTGCAGGCTGGACTCATGGTTTTGGCTGTGGTCTTTAGAGAGTTTAAAATAAAAGGCTGAAGTGGTGAAGTAGCTTGACCCTTGCCAAGCATGCGTAAGGCCTTGGGTTCAATCCCTGATACAACATAAAATCAGGCGTGACAGCATGTGTCTGAAATCCTATCACTCAGGAGGTAGAGGCAGGATATTCAAAGTCATCCTCTGCTATATGTCCAGATGGAGTCTAACCCGGGATACATGAAACCAGTGGAAAAGAATACCTGGAAAGGGGAAGGAATGATGTTGGCAAAAGAAGGGCCCTTCTCCAAGGCCCCTGGAGAGGGAACAGGTTGGCCTCCAGAGAGCCACAGGCTCCCTTGGGCTTAGAAGGAAAGGAAGAGAATGGACAAAGGAGTCTCGTGGCAGAAAGGGAAGGGACATTCTGGTGGCTTATCTCTTCTCTGTAGAGTTGAAGGTCACTGGTGGTGTCTGCTAGTAGGAGGGACAATAGGTGACTTCAGAGTTTCTGGAAGAGGGGTCATGGGTTGGGGCGGGGCATCTGCTGTGGTCTCCTGGAAGGACTGGCAGGGCTGAGGGCCCAGCTGAGAGTGGGACAAGGGGTGCTCAGGAGCCTGGTTGTTTAGTTGAATGGAGTTGGGGCACATCCTGCTGAGCCCCATGCAGACATGGAAAGGGAGATGCCCACTCAGGCCAGGGTTGTGTTTTTGTGAAGGCCATTCCAGAAAGTCAGCATGACAAGTGAGGATGTGCTTAGGGAAGTGGTAGGGCTGGACAATCGTGTTTGGGACAGGCGGCTCTTTGGGGGAGGATCTGAAGAGTCAGCAGACTGTAGCTCCTGGGACCCTGAGGCTAACCAAGCACAGCTGCAGAAATCAGGAGGAAGGGAGGGCAGAGAGGCTGTGCACTGAAAATGCAGAGCTGGAGCAACTGAAGGTGCCCACTGGTCTAGTGTGTGCGGCTGCAGTGGTCAACTAAGAGGGGTCGTTATCACTGGGATAACGACCAGCTCCCAAGAGCCTGGGTTTGTCTGAATCCATGGTATAGAGAGGAAATCATCTAGGGCCATGGCAGGACAGAATGCAGTGGAAGGTTGCAAGCCAGGTGCCGGGATTGCCACGGTCCCCATGGGTAGCAGATGAATGCTGGAGGGTGGCCAAGAGATGACAGGATGCCCAAAGGATCCAGTAGACATTTCTACCAGAAGCAGGTAGTGACAGCAGGAGGCAGGGGAGGATGCAACTCACCCTGACCTTGAGGTTTGAGGGGCTCGGTGGAGAGTGATGGTCTAGGTTTGTTAAGGAGGGAATGTGGATGGGTCAGAAAAAAATGAAGAAGCTGAGGAGGAAGGAATCATGGAAGAGTGTACAGTAAAGAATTGGAGTGGGGGACAGAGTTTGGGAGTAATAAACACCACCAGCCTAACTTCTATTTCTGTGGAGTGGTTAGGGCAGGATTCTGGAGTCACGCTGTTTGCTCTTGAATCCTTGATCCACTGTATATATAATGAAGTTCTCAGCCTGCTGAGCCTCAGTCTCCTTGTCTGTAAAAAGGGCATAACCAGTGTCTGCATCTTAGTGTCTTATGAGGACTAAAGAAGACAGCCCACATACAGATTAGTGCCTGGAAGGTAGCAGGTCCCTGACAGCTCCTGACTGCTGTCCCACATCTTACTGTCTGTTGCCACGGGGCAGTTCCTTTGCTGAACAGAAAAACTGCAGACAGTACACGATTGGAGGAGATTGTCTCAGCTCTCGTCACTTTTCCAAGACTTGAAGACTTCTGGGTTCTGTGATTTGTTGAAGGGCTAGCAAGGAGAGTAGGTGGAGAAGTTGAGGATGAAGTGGTGGGGGGAAATCTGTTAACACAAAAGCCCAAGCCCAAGGCAGGGAACACAGGCCAGCCAAGATGAAGACACTGAGCCTTGGACAAGGGAAAGGACTTCAAAAGCTCATGACTTCAGAGGAGCAAGACTGTGGATGAGAAGGAGCCTGGGAGGGGAGGACCATGGGTCTTGTTGGCTACTGTGAAGGAGCTGAGAGTAAGAAGAGGGAAGGGGTGGCTGGGCTGCCAGATTAAGGAGCTTGGGTCTTCTTCTGTAGTACAGGTTCCCATAGGGTTCAGGTCAATGGTCACTTGCTCATGTCTTGGAAAGATAATGCAATAATGGAGGGTGGGGGCCAAGTAAGAGGTAGGGGCAAGGGTGCAGAGATTCAGATCTGGGTCAGAAAGGACACTTTGAGACATCATAGGAGAAGCCAGAGAAGACCCGATAACTTCCGAGGGACTTGTGAGGACAGGTAGGGTAAGGGAGGTCTGTAGAGAGCTGCTAGGAGATTGTGAGCCTTGAGTGCAGTGACAGATACGCAGGTTGTACCTTTCAGTTTGGATGAGGATGCTGAGTTCAGCTGTGTACTCGCTGGGTGTAGAGACAGCTGGCCCTCCAGGTGGGCACATTCCGCAGGCAGGTGGAAAGGTAGGTCTGGTGCTGGGAGGAGGGTGGGGGCCTGGAGCAGGAACCATCTGCATACAGGAACACGAAGACACGGGGTGCTACTTAACAGGGTAGAGGACCAGGACTATAGTCAGAATCCAGGGATCCAAAGGCCTGCCCTTTAGAAGCCTGCTACCTGCTAAGAGGTGAAGCCAAATCTCAAGCTGGCTGAGACTTTAGGTTAGAGGTTAAAGAGGCCCAGAGGAGGTAGCTGTTCAGATGAACATGGAATGATGGGAAAGATTTGAATGGCAAGACGGTGGCATTCTCTTTCTTCTGGCTGACAGAATTCGTAGGGGATAATCATTTGTGCCAAAAAATGTGTACAAGTGGGTATTGCTGAAGGTGGGTGTAAACACAAGGGCAAAATGAGGACACAGACAAGTGTTTACAAAAACAGATGTATGTCTCTATGCATGCTTGCAGATGTGCAGTCTGTGGTGCGCACACACACATGTCTATTTGCCTACATATATGCTCACAGGCAAGCATGAGCTTGTGGGGAAATGAGAGGAAGCCAATTTCTTCAGCCTGCATGGAAGGAGAGGGTTCTTTGTCTAGTCCCAGAGTCTCTGAGTTTAAAGTCAGGAGCTACCATCTTCCCTGCCCTCATTTCCGTAGAGGGTAGCTCCTTCCCGTGGGATACCCATGGGGTAGACCACCCCGTGAAGTAATCCAGACACCAGGGCAAAGGGCTGTTTGCCTGTCTGCTATTACTAAGTCATTCTACACGTGGGTCCTGGTCCCTCAGGGTCAGCTTCTGGACTTCTACTTCCAGCCATCTGCCTGATCCATCCAAAGACGAGGCAAAGCCCAAGGCCAGGGAGACAAGCTGACACCTGACCTGACCAGGACCCAGCTGTTGCTTTCTGACCAGGACTCATCAGCACTGGAAGGGGCAGGCACTTGTGCACCACAGAGACCCAGGCCTCTAATTCTGGCATGTGCCAATCCCACAGTGTCTTGGTCTGACTGCCTGTTGCTTCCCTATCACAGCCTGGTGCCTGCTACCGTGGTTGGCTGTCTTGGATTGTGATGTTATTTCTGAGTGGTTCTGGGGACAGTAGGGTGCTGTGGGAGCATTGGGCACCTATCTTGTGGTTTCAAAAATGCTACTATCCCCTTTGACTTTAGTTTTCTCTTCTGAAGGATAGGTACAATTGTTTCTGGCTGACTGTCAGCTCATGACCACGTGACTTTTAACCCTGGAGAGATCTTCTGTCCTCCCATCCAGGCCAGACCTTAGAAAGCCCTGATATCAGGAAGCTCAGTCCTCTTAGATTTTCCCCAACAACCCTTTCTTCTTCTGCGTCTGGGGCAGGGGATGCATGCACCTTGATAGGACCCTCTTCACCATGACGCAGTTCAAGGAAGGTTCATCTGTCCCCTACACCCCACAGACTGCCTAACCCCCAGCCCAGACTCTGTAGTTTAATTGACCTCTCCGAATCTTGCCTCTGCTCCTCATTATCCATATGGCCCTGAGCAAACGCTTCTCTTTGAGACTCAGTGTTATCATCTGTAGAACACAGACAATGGTAGCTGTGATACTAGCGTGAGAGTTAGATGGTCCAATTCATGGAAAGCACAAAGTTAAGTACTCAATCCTTGTGGAGTGTTTGGGGGCTTTTTACAAATAAAGGCTTTTCTGTCTTCAAGGAGCCACCAATAAAAAGTCATAGTCATAGGAAGGATACTGCTGGCCACCCGGACTGGGGGTGTAAAGAGATTGCTGAAGATGCCAACAGGGAGGCTGTAGCCAAGCTCCCCTGGCTGGACCTGCAGACTGGGGCTGGCAGGCGTGACGGACACTGTCCATGGTGCTGAACACAATTTTGGGCTCATTTCAGAGCTTTGTGCAACCATCTGGCAAAGAGCATAGAGACACTGTCTGCAAGGCCAAGGGCAGTTCCCACAGCCCGAATCTTCTCACCTTCTCCAGCAGCACTTTCCCGGTTTCTCCTGTCATGGTCACCAAGAGCCACCTCTTCAGATGCCCAGCTGCATCCAGATGGTTTCTTAGACCCCAAGGCTACTCCTCCAAGGGGACTGTGAGTTCCCTCAAGTCAAGGCATCTGGATGCAGAGGCAAACAGATGCTGTCGTCTGATCAGTCAGGTGCTGTGGTCCCTGGCTTCTGCCACTGTTTCTCCTGTTTATTACAGGTTCCCCTCTGGCCCTACTTCCAGTAGAAGGTTTGCTCCAGCTAGTCCCTGGAGGGTCCATTTTCCACCTCTCATATCTTTCCTGCCAGTCGATTGATAGAAGTCATTTATTTACCCATTTAATAATTAGGGGGCATGGGTCAGCACATTTTCCTGGTCTCCGTTTATTTGGTTCTTCTGACAAGTTTTGCTGGTGAGGTGTGTGTGTGTCGATGAGAGTCTGAGCAGATGAGAAAAACAGAGGCAGGAGCAGATTCAGGGTTGGCTAGCCCTAGAAATCTACCCCTTCCTACAGGCTGATTTGCCCCTCACATAGCTTCTGGGATGCTCTGGGATGGGAGAAGGAAGAGCCAATATTCTGACCCCAGCCCAGATCAGCCAGAAATATCTGGAGCACCTGGAAACTCAAGATTGAAACAATTAGTCAGAAAGTAAGGAAATGGGTGGTTTCGTCTCATGCAATTTAGTTTTATGAAGACCACTAAATGCAAACATTCTCCTGTTAATTACTGTCTTGAATTTGGTCTGTAATTGAGGGAACTAGAGCTGGGGAGGGGTGGGGTGTAGAAATCCGCTGGAGTGGCAGGCCTGCTGGTGTCAGCATTCCCAGCCGCTCTGCACCCAATCTGTTAATTTTAGAAACTCCTCTAGCCTGGGTATATTATTAGATTTATGTACGAAGGGGCCACATGGCCCTAAGTGGCTCCTCTATGCCACAGTATTTTTGTTTGTTTGTTTTCCCCAGGAGATTAAATGAAAAGGAATGATGGTTCTCTCTCTCTCTCTCTCTCTCTCTCTCTCTCTCTTTCTCTCTCTCTCTCTCTTTCTGTCTGTGTGTATGGGTGTTTTCATGCTGTGTGTATGTGAATGGGGATACCTAGATGTAACTTTAATGAGTATATGCAGCTGTCTTTGACTGGCTAGTGTGTGTCTGGGCAGAGTGTACCCAGATCAAGAACGCCCCATAGAAGCTGAAGTTGGACCCACATGGCACTGGTGAATGTGCTGTGTGTATGACGTGTGCGGAGGTATATGACTGCTGGGTAACACCCCCGTATCAGTGTGCAGACTGGGCAGAGAGACGGTAAAGGCATTTTCTGATGAAGAGGGCTGCTCTAGAGCCAAAGTGAGGGAAGTTAGGGTCACAATTACAGGAGCACACAGTGAGGAAACAGAGGCCCAGAATGAGGAGCTTGGAGCTGCTAGATAGCACATAGAATGACAGCGACAGAGTCAAGCTGGAAGTAAAGCTTCTGCCTCCCAGGCACCTGCTGGGCGAGTGGACATCCCCTGATCTCTGGTCACGCTCTGCGGCATGGCTATCTGACAGCCAGTCTCAGCCACAGCTAAACCTCGGGGAACCTCAGACTAGCCTGAGTCTGGGGAAAATGATGTCAGTTTCTTCTGTCACTAAGAAGTAGTCTCCTATTTGTCCCCTGAGGTCATTGTTTGGCTTGTTTTTCAGCTTGACTCTTTGGGGTGGGCTGAATGGGGAAGATGTGACACCCGGGGAGCTCACTGGAAGACAGGGGCTGTATCCCGGGTCACTAAAGAACCTCTGTCTGTGCCGTGCCCCGTGTTTGCAGCCTCCACCCTTGCCCTGATGCTCACATGCCTGTGTCCCCAAGTGCCTCAGAATCCCCCTGGCTCTCCCCCATGTGCTTTCCCACAAGTTTCCTTTCTACTCTGTAGCTCATCCTATCTTTCGGGGTGACTGACCCCTTGTTTCCCTGGGCAGATTTTACTGGGACCTGACGATGCTGCTGCTGATGGTGGGAAATCTGATCATCATTCCCGTGGGCATCACCTTCTTCAAGGATGAGAACACTACACCCTGGATCGTCTTCAACGTGGTGTCGGACACATTCTTCCTCATTGACTTGGTCCTCAACTTCCGCACGGGGATCGTGGTGGAGGACAACACAGAAATCATCCTTGACCCACAGCGGATTAAGATGAAGTACTTGAAGAGCTGGTTTGTGGTGGATTTCATCTCCTCCATTCCCGTGGACTACATCTTCCTTATTGTGGAGACTCGCATCGACTCAGAGGTCTACAAGACCGCGAGGGCTCTGCGCATCGTCCGCTTCACCAAGATCCTCAGCCTCCTGCGCCTCTTACGGCTTTCCCGCCTCATTCGGTATATTCATCAGTGGGAAGAGGTGAGTTGTTGAACAGAACCTCTCTGCAGGAAAGCTAGGTTCCTGCCAACAAAGCAGAGCCAGTGGGTACTCTCTGAGGATTGGAGATGGCTTGTGTGGCTATAGACGGCATGCCTGCTCCAAGAAGACAAACATTAGCAGTTTCATGACTTCCTAGCCTGTGATAGTTTCTATACAAAGCACTTTCCAGATTGCATCTCATTTAAGCCAATGACAATCACAAAGGGCACCACACAGATACCTGTAGACACTCATGCACATGCTATGTTGGAATGGGACTAGGTTGTTGATGCTACAGAGTTATGTTAAATGCAGAAATCTGCATTTGGGGGGGTATAGATTTTGTTGGCAAGTATCTTAGATTGGGTTCTTTTAGAATGTTCTCCAAGATGAGGATTTTCATGAAAGTGATATGGGGGGGGGCTTCTTTAGGAAAGAACAGTAAGGAAAAAAGGGCAATAGGGCCAGGAAAAGTGGGAAGGCAAGTGAGGGGAGACGTCAAAGACCCGTGGGGACGGCTGGCACAGTGCACACCACACCCTGAACTTGTCCTAGTCAGGAAAGGGAGCTGTAATATTTGCACTCCCTTGCTGGGGAGTCAATGGTCCAGGGTATTCCAAGGTCTTGTGCCCACAGCGAAAACAGTTTCCAGCTTCCACACGGCTGACTTTGGAGCCAAAAGTCCCTGGGACACTGGAGTCCTGTGTATAAAACTGTAAGGCAATTCAAGAGTCTGAGGGCTCTGGTTATAGAAACCAAATCTAGGAAAACCTCAGATGAATTGGACGGGTCTGCGCCATTCTGGAGATCCTCAGCTCACTCCCAGCTGCAGCGCTGGTCCATATAAGGCAAAGAGAATGGCTAAGGCTGTGGGAAAAGAGATGCCAGTGACTGTGCCGGGTGTTGGGGACTGAGTTTGCTACTGTCCTAGTTTGCTTTCTGTTGTTATAAACACCATAGCCTAAAGAAACTCAGAGAGGAAAGGGTTTATTTCATCTTAAAGCTCCACCATGAAGGAAGTCGGGGCAGGAGCTCAAGGCAGAACCTGGAGGCAGGAATGGGACTGGAGATCACAGAAGAACACTGCTTACGTACTAGCTTGCTCAGTTTGCTTTCTTAGACACCCGAGGACCACCTGCCCAGCCCTTGCCCACAGCGGGCTGGTTCTTCCCACATCACTCTTCCATTTAGAGAATGCCCCCAAAGGCTAGCCTGCAGGCCACACGGATGAGGACATTTTCTCTACTGAGATTCCTCCTCTCGGATGACTCCTGCTTGTGTCAAGTTGACAAACACTACCGACACAGGTTCCCCATTTTGTGGTGATAGCAAGCAGGCCTGGCTGGGAGCTTTCTCAGGTGTGTGTGTGGGGATGCTGCATGAGACACTCACCTTGGCATGCGGATTAGGCTGTGCTAAGCAATCTCATTGCCAAGGTGTCTCTCCCCGCGGGCCTCCCTGTCTTCAGAACCCATGCTTAGCTGGGCTGAAAGCCCACGATCAGGTTCCGACGTCCCTGCCCAGCTGACGGCAGATTCAGGTCAGAGGCATCATGAACACACGTGCTGTGGAAGAAGTGCCTACACCAGCTTGGCAGAAGCTCTCCGCAGCAGAAATTCTCTTGGGCTTGGAAAATTTGCATGATTCCTGCTGACAAAGAAAGGCAATGACTGAACCAAGGTCACAAAGTGGCCTGCTGGCAGAAATGAGGCTGGATCCAGTTAGCTCTCTTGGTTCCCAGCAGTGTGGTTGTCCCTGCCTGGTGTGACAATACTTGAGGACTTTCAAATCCAACACACACACATTGCTTGGCTCTGTGACCTTGGTACCACCTTGCATCTCTCAGCCTCATTTTCTTTTACCTATAAAATTATAAGTAATATCTGGTGGGTTTTTTTGGAGGCTTTTTCAGGAAGCCTGTCGTACAGAACTACTTAGAAAATGTCCCTTGGCACCAGTCTTAGTTATAGCTAGCAAGGCAAATGGCAGAGTTCATCACCCTCATTTTCCAGGTGAAGAAACTGATAATTGGAAGGTCCCCCTGCCCTACAGATGGTCTTTATGGCCATGGCTCCCTGTCTCCTGGTCCATGACCTATGATCTAGTAACATCCCTTCTGTTAGCAGGGTGCAGCCATGATGGGTGCCTGGGTTCCATTTGGTCTAAAAGGGTCTTTCCAAGCATCTACCTGTGTGTTTTGTCCTGGTCAGAGCCCTGGGTACTCAGCTGTAATAGGGAATACCAGAAGAAGGGTGGATCATGGGAGATAGAGGCTGTGGTGCATGATGGGCTATATTTAAAGTTCCCAAGGGACAGCCAGTTACACAAAGGTGTAGGTCTGAGCTCAAGGCCAAGGAGATGAGGGTCACCTCTGGGACTGGTGAGGTGACCCACCCTGAGTGTCTGTGAAAGAAAGGAGGGCGGTATTTTTCTTAACATGACCTGGCAGGCTTCTCTCCTTGTGGAAAAACAGGACCCAGGTGAACCCTTCAGACCCAGAGCTCACTCCATCCCTTCTGCCTCCCTAGGCCCACGGCTAGACTCAGGAGTAGCAGCCCTTTCCTTTCTTTGGCATTGGTTTGGGTCACGAGGTCCCATTACCCCTGGGGCCAGCCTCCTGCCTTGCTTGGTGGGAGTTGATAGAGTGGCCTTGCTGCACCTGGGTCAGAGAAAAACCTGCACTGTCCATGCAGCCTAGGCTTTAGGAACTCCGGCCCAGGGCTGCTGTCCCCATTACCCCTCGAGCCTGGCTACCCTCTGGGTTATCCAGACCTCCCATCAGGCAGGCTACAGTCCTAGACTTTCCCTGGGGACGACAGAGGTCCCAGGAAGCCTGAGGCCCTGAACTGAACGCTGCTACCCGCATGGTGTGGGCAGGAAGGAGATCCCAGGTGGCCAGATGGACGGCTCCCCACTCCTGCACTCACGCCCTTATCTCTTCCACCAGCTTAGGAGGAAATTGCTTTGAGCTGGTTTCTGCCTGTACTCAGCCCAGCCAAGGGCTCCCCTGGGATTAGAGTGGGGTTTCCCAGCTGACCCAAGAAACCCCACCTCTGGGTCCTTTGTAGCCCACTCTTCTCTCCAGGTGTCTTCCAGCCTCAGCTTGCTGGACAGTGGCATCAGGAAGATCCTCTGACCCCATATCTACATAAGAGCTAGGGGATAGAACAGGTGGGGATGTAGACAAAATCCTGTCCTATCTCCTCTTCAAATCCCTACGTAATTTCTTTCTTTTGGGGAAAAGGTTCCATTTCTAAGGAACCAGGAGTGCATTGGTGTTTTCTGAGGCTGGGGTGTTCAGGCCATGCTGTCTTTCTTGGGGAAAGTGGTGCTAGCTGACCCCAAGGGCCTGATTGTGACAGACAGGCCCTGAAGGAGGAAGCTCTAGGGTGGGGCTGAGGAGTCAGCTTACCCAAGGCTCCCTGGTGAAAATGTGGAGTCTCCAGGCTGATCCTCCCAGCCTTCCCTGAGTCCCCCAGCCAGCCCAGCTCAGTTTTGCTGGAGTTTTCTCTAGACTTGGTAGCAGGGTGGGCAGAGTAGCTTAGGCTAGGCACAAGCTTCCTCTGTCCCTAGCGATCTAGGTCAGCAGCCTCCCTCAGAGCCTCTTCCAGCCAGCCTCTCCCCTCCCTCTGAGGTGTGAGCTTGTCGCAGGCACGCAGGCTATTGTTAGAAACCTTGGTCGCCCCCCTTCGGATGTTCCACTGCAGGCCTCAGCACGCCAAGAGACCCATCCCAGAAGCCTTCTTTCTCAGAAACCTGAAGTGGCAGGATGAGGGCTAGGAGTAGGAAGCCAGGCCCAGGAGTGTCTGATGAGCCCCCCTTCCTGTAGGACTCAAGTTCGCCATCTCTCTCAGATTCTAATGGTTGACATCTCTGTGGGAAGCGGCCCTGGAGGACTGGTGCTGGCCCTACCTGCTAATGTCATCATGGGCCCCACTGTGACCCTCAGTCCAGAGCTCCAGGCCAGACACCCATGTACTGGCCTCTCTTGGATCTTGGCTTGTCCTTCATGTGGATGGTTGTTCCTGGGATGCCAGTAGGTACTTGTTTATTTCCTTCAGGAGAAAATGAGTCTCTAGAAAAACTCGGCAAGGTCCCAGAAGAGGCCTGAGTGGAAAATCCATGGCAGCCTGACCCCATCATCTGAGGTCCGATCTACATTAAGGAAGTAGCTCTGTTGAAGAAGGGCTGGGCAAGAGAGGAAAGGAAAGGAATCAACATATGTAGAGTACCTACTGTGTGCCACCGTTGGCCATTATTTCAGCTACTTCCCAAGATAGCTTTGGGTGTAGGAGTTGGCAGTTAGAGGCCTGTTCCACAGGCAGGGAAACTGAGGTCCCGAGGGGGCATGCTAGGACATGGAATACATGTTGCTTTACCAGTGAAGCTGAAAAAGTGCAGGAGTGGTCACAGGTTCCCAGAGTGCTTGGCAGGCAGAGGGTGAGTTCACATGCCACCTGCCTGGTGAGTCTCCAGCAGCCTAGAAGGAAAAATGCCCAACCCCTAGTCAGGGCCAACATCGGAGTAGGATGCCTTAATGAAATATAAAGAGCAAGGCAAATATTTGCCCTGTGCAGCTGACTGGCAGGTGGCATGTAGCCCCAACCCACCTTGGGGACACAGCTCAGAACAACTTCTTTCAGCATTGGCCAGCCTCTCCTTGACAACCATATCCTGGGTACAGTCCAGTGTTAAAGGTGTGGTGAGCGTCCTCTACCCTGACCGGCTCTCACCGGGCAGCTCACACATGGACATTCTGCTTCATCTGGCTCTGTGGTCACACACTTCTCCCCTACTCCCCGGTCACCTCAGCATCCGCACCCTTCTTCAGCCGGTGCTGTGCAGTGCTGCCCCAGGCTCTCTGTCCACCTGGAAGAAAAGGCACCATTATTCTTTCCAGAGAGGCCGAAGCAGGCTGTTTGAGCCGCTCTGCCTAGGCTGCATGGCCCTTTTGACAGCCGTGTATGTACTGGCTGGTACCTGCTCATCTTCAGCTCCATCACTGTCACTGTCTCCTTCACCTCTGTCTTTAAGCTCCTCTCGGTTCCTGAGACTCCGCCGCTTGCTCCATGCCATAGTAACTGCAGAGACTGTGATGAAGGCAAAACTAGACAGGCTTTATCTTTGAAGAAGGTTGGTTATGAAGAAAGCGCAGGGGAGTGGGGTTGGGATGTGGCTCAGGGGCAAAGCACCTGCTGCGCGAGTCTGGGCGCCTGAGCTCAGACTTCAGGACCCACATAAAGCCAGCAGCTGTGGCTCGCCCTTGTCATCCCAGTGTTCCTACAGCTAGCTGAGGGGCCAAGTGTCCATGGAAGCATGCAGGCCAGCTAAACTGGTGTCAACAGCAGCGAACAAGAGATCCCGTCTCAACAAGGTGAAGGCTGTCCTCTGACATCCACGCATGTGCACTGTGGTACGTGCAGCCCCCTAAAATAAAGCATCGAGGGTGCAGAGAGGAGGCTGCGTGAAACGTGTCCATTCTGATGCTTCTGTCTTTATGACCCAGAGTGATTCGGAGAAAGGGCAGGGACTGTGAGCTGTGACAGTCTGAGATGCTTTGCAGGTGGGACCTGAGGCTTCCTTTGGCTTCCATATGGTATCTGTTCATTCATTTAAGCACACATGCATGCATGCAGGCAACCAACAGATGTTTTGTGTGCATTTCATGGAGGAATACAGATACAAAAGCCAGAGGGGGGCGTGGTTTGTTTTGTATGCCAGTTAGTAAGTCTCCTTTTAGATAGAGACAGTGCCACAGACGAAATCAGTCAGGGGAGAGTCCTGGGGAGGGCAGGAAGAAAGGGCCACTGTCTACTTCACATAGCAGTATGGGAGACCTTTCTGTGGATGCAGTAAGAGTAGGAGGGTGAGGAGCCAGAAGGGCATGGGCAGATGGGATGGCAGACGCGACACTGAATCCCTGTGGCCTAGCAAGAACTGGCTGGGGCGGGCATTCAAGGACCCGAGGGAGGCCACCGTAGCCAAAGGCAAAGGGCCAGGGGCAGAGCAAAGGAGATGAGGTGAGGAAGTAGCTGGGTCCAGGATGCTGAAGCTATGGTCAGCAGGCGGCGTGTGATTTGAAATACCGATGAGGTCACTGGAGAGCTTCAAGTCAAAGGTGACACATCCTGCTTATATTTAAATCTTGTTTTTTATATAACATGTTTTGATCATATTCTTTCCCCTCCCCCACCTGCTCCTTATCTCCCTACTTACCCAAATTCATGTTCTGTCACTCAAACCAAAATCAAAATCAAAGCCAGAAGAAAAAAAAAAACAATGAAAACATTGCTCATCTTGAAGAGCTAAATCTAGTTGCTTGGTGGAGAATGGGCTGGGGGGATGGAGCCCCATGCAGTGTATAGATTGTCCCTGTTTGATAGCCGCACAGTAGACACTTGGGGGGATGTCCCTACAGGAAGAGGAGCCTGAAGGTCCTGTTTATGTTGCTGGCCTGTGCAGCCAGGGAGGAAGAGGCTTTAGATGTGTCCGTGTGCAGATAGACAAGGAAACAGCTGGGCACGCAATCCAATCTGTCACTCTTGTCTATTCATGTGTCCTAGGCATAACAAACAAAAAAAAAATAGGGCATCTCTGGGGTAGAGGGGAGAACAAAAGGAAGCTGCCCTTTCTCAGGTGAGGAGGTGCATTGTAGATCTCCTTTGGAGGTCTCTTGTGATGGACAGCGGGGATACACCATGGGGAGTCCCTTCGACAGTGAGATTCTATATAGGGTAGAGCTAGACAGGTCCCCTCTAATACAGTCCATAGCCAAGAAATACTCCACAGAATTGTGCTGCCCTGATAAACCAGGCGTGGGAGGAGGCAGGAACTGTGCTGGTCCCAGCCTCTGACCTGTCTGTCAAGCTCCTCCTTGGGTCCCACTCAGCCTCCTCTGTTGCTGGATTTCCATGTTCCCAGATCTCCTTTCCTGTGTGTGACTGACTCTGAGCTTGGGTGGGCAGGGGCAAGCTTCCTCCCTGCCCACCCCCACATGGAAGGGGCTTTTCTTGGTTACCGACTAACACGCAGTGGCCTCCTGGAGACATGGAGTAGTAGATAGTCGAGAGTTCTTCTGAAGGCACAGCCTTGAGATCGTCCTATTAGCCCCTCGCTCTAGAGGGACCTCCGCCTGCAGGAAAACACCTGGAAGGCTCATTGAAATTCTTTCTAGACCACGCAGTGCTTGAGGGGGAGGGTGTGCTATTGGAAGCTAGTATCCCCTAGCTAAACAGTTCAAAGATAACTTCTGGAGCCTGTGAGATCTGTGCTCCCAGTGTCATGCCCTGTGCTTATACACTCCCTTGACTTCAAGTCATTTGCTATGGGACAGTCCAAAAAGAGGAACTAGTTGAGCCATGCTCTGATATGGTCCCCTCCTCCGTGTGTGTGTGTGTGTGTGTGTGTGTGTGTGTGTGTGTGTGTGTGTGTGTCCTTGGTGTCATTTTTCTTGTTATTGAGACAAAGTCTCTCAGTGGCCTAACCTCACCAAGTAGACTAGGCTGACTGGCCAGCGAGCCCCAGGGATCCTACTCCTCTGCCTTCTCAGTGCTGGGATTACAAGAGCATGCAACCACCTAGCTTTTTAATATGGGTTCTGGGGATCAAATTAAGGTCTTCAAAGCCTTCTCCCCAGCCCCTGGTGTGGTTTTCTGGCAGTTCTAGCTTTAAGCCTCAGGGCATTGTGCTGGTAGGGTCTGTGTGAGTGGGGCCGGAGAACATACGCTCATTAACAGTTTGTCAGCCCAATAGCTTATGGAATTCCCTTGTGTTGCATTAGGGACAAGTCTGCCTCTGTGGGTCCTAGCTCATACACACCCTTGAAGCTGCTTCCCTGCCTGCCATGGCCACTGTCTCTGCTATTAGTGCCTTAGGGCCCTCAGACTGAGAACTGAAATACCAGAGTCTGACTCCGAACTAAGATTCCCCTTCTGGAATGGGCTTGGGTCTTAAATGGCATCTACAGGTTTGTAATTTGTACCCAAAGCCACCCATCCAGAAGGAATGCATTTTCTAGGGATAGTATGGAGGGATCAGAACTAGGGACAGATAGCGGGAGGGCCCCCAACGTCTCCCAGAGGCAAGGCCAGACCTTCTGCAGACTTCCTAACCTCTCTCCATCCTCTCCAGCCCTGTAACCTTGGGGGTCCCTGACAAGCTCAAGTCTCTGCCATACGTTAGCGTATGGCAGCTTTGGAGGAGGAGGTGGGACCAGAGAGGCTACAATGCACCCATCATGGCCAGACCCTGCCGCATTGCAGCTTGGCACACAGAGCCACACATGGAGGTGGACAGGCTGCAGTGGGCTGGGGTGGGGGCACTGTGGTACCTGATTCAAGTGTAAGAAACAGCAGTACTACTATTGCATAAGAACTAATCATGAAGATTAATTAATAATAACATTGTCTCACAATGGCTTGTAATTTATTGAATACTTCTAAACTCAGTACTAAGTATTTCATATGTATAATTTAATGCTTTTGACAACTACTCAGTCATGGATTTTTCTCACTGTTTTCCGTGTGAGGAAACATGATTAGAGAGATCCTGGGACTTCCTTAAGGTTGCACAGCTAGGAATTGGGTCAGAACTAGGTCTGGGATCAAAACCTATCTGAACATGGAGCCTGTGGGTTTCCAGGGCTGGGCCCTGATATTCCAGTAACAGATTTCGGGAGGACTCATGTCTAGGGCCTGACTCCAGAACATGGTTCAAAGCATGCCTCAGGCTAGGAGGTTTGTCCCTTGTGTCCACAGGCCCTCAGCAAGCTGATGAGGTGGCCTCTCTGCCCATGTTTTGTCCTGGAGAGCTGCACCTCCCACAGGAGAATATCTATATCTGCATGGATGCAGGGAGTGTCACCACGGCACCCAGGGCTTGGCTCTTCTGGGCCTTACGTATCATCTTCCCTACCCAGCCCCAGCCTGTTCTCTCTCTCTCTCTCTCACCGCTGACTTGTCTTGGCAATGGCTTGCCTCCGCAGATCTTCCACATGACCTATGACTTGGCCAGTGCTGTGGTGCGCATCGTGAACCTTATTGGCATGATGCTTCTGCTCTGCCATTGGGACGGCTGCCTGCAGTTCCTGGTGCCCATGCTGCAGGACTTCCCCCATGACTGCTGGGTGTCCATCAACGGCATGGTGGTAAGTACACTCCTTCCTCTGGGCTCGGAGTCTCCTCATCCCAAAGCAGAGATGGATAGAGAGGCTGTGCAACTCCTGAATCCCAGCATGGGGGTGGGACCCTCTGTTCTTTTCCGTTTGAGCTGCCCCTCCTGATACAAGCAGCCATCCACAGCGATCTTGGCTGTGAATTGTTCTTGCCACCTTCTAACTTTTCCCATTTCAGTCATGCACTTTAACAGCTGGTCTGGCTCTACCCAAGGAGACTAAGATTTAGGCTACCCTGAGTTGTGCGAGTGTGACCGAACTGAGCTGATGGCTCCTGCCTTCCTAACCATGCTACCTAGAAGCTGAGCTGAGAAAAACCAAAGGCCATGAGGTTAGCAGCACAGACTCCAGGCTCGCACACAGCCACTTCCTGCTCTTGAAAGCATAGCCCAAATGCTCCAACCCCCTAAACAGACCTAC
Organism: Ondatra zibethicus; assembly: GCA_004026605.1. Lineage (NCBI taxonomy): Eukaryota > Metazoa > Chordata > Mammalia > Rodentia > Cricetidae > Ondatra > Ondatra zibethicus. The sequence continues at coordinate 34,309 of PVIU01002937.1, forward strand.
CTTCCAGCCACCTGTGCAGTACTTACTGAGCATGGCAGGTGGGCAGGTTGGAGAATGACCCTCTCCAACATTGTGAGTGGGTGAGAGAATCGGACATGGGCTTTCAAAAGACATAGCACAGAGCCCCCAGCTACAAATAGGAAGAGTCCCCAAGAAGGGCTTCCTATGAGTATTTTTCTGTCTCTGGTGAACCCCCTGCCTCTCCTCCTAGTTAGTCTGGTGTGGTCTGAAAGCAAATCCCCAGGGCCCCAGGGGATGAAAAACTGGCTTTGAAAGAGGTGAAAGAGACCCCGAGGCGTCTTCAGCATCAAACAGACCTTTACAAAACAGCCTTTTGATGAGCTAAGTGTAAGTGAGTCAGCCAGATGGGTTGAATTTCCCTTGTTCCCAGAGGCTCAGCAGTGTGGCCGGAAGCCCTGACAGGAGACAGTTGGGGGCTGCCCCTAATCCTCAGGGCAAGGGCCCAGGCCTCTTCTACCCCTGGGGAGCAGCCCTACCCACCCTACCCTAATCCTGACTGAACCACAAATCAGCTCAGCTCTAGTCAGGATGGTGACCTTGAACTTGGCACAGGCCTGGTTTGACATTCTCCAGATGCCCGAATGGCAAGATGATGCAAAAATGCTTAGGGCTCTAGGCACAGGCTCTAGTGGGGAAAGGGCCAGGGATAGAGTTCATCTAGTGGTCTTTCTTATGGGGGCATTTCTTCTGTGTGTGTGAAGGTAACAGGCCCACACATGCCTTTAGTGAATTTGGTGAATCCAAGAGATGGCCTTTCTAAGCCCAGTGCTCCCACAAGGAGCCTTCCTTCAGACACCAACTGGCTTCACGGACGAAAATAGCCAAGACTCCCTCCCATCTCCCTCCTCCCTGCCCACACACTGTGGACTCAGGAGAGTCCACCTTCAGGGCCAGTGGCAGGAGAATCAGGGGCCATAGCCCTGGGCAGATGAGGGCAAGGTTCTGAGAGCGACAGGAAGCCCCAACTGCTGCTCACCCAAAATGAGGACAGTGATGTCAGCTCCTGCAGAGCCGTGCCCCCCAGGGGAAACATCGCTAGCTTTATAATTGAGGTCAGTGGGGAAATGGGCTTCATTTGGCAGCTGTTTAGGGATAGGGGATGAAGCTACTCGGTGAGGGAAGACAGCAGGGTAGCTCAGCCCGGGGCCATATGTCACCCAGCCAGAAGAATTTAGCCTTCCTCTCCCTTGCCACTGAGGTCAGACCAGGGCCAGCTGGCTCACCCCCTTAATACAACTTCCTGTGTGATCCTCGTTTTCCCCTCCCCGCCCTGTTATAATAGAAAGGCCTTGGTTTTTCTCACTGCCACCATGGGTTTCCAGTACCAGCTTCCCTGCTCATCACAGACAGCAACCCTGGGGAGCCCTACGCCTGAAGGCTGGCAAGGAATCTCGTAGGTGCCAGCAAGAAGGGCCTTCCCTGCTACTGGCCCAGGCCTACTCTCTACCCATCCCCGTCCGTTTGTCCTCCTGTGCTCTGTCTGCAGAATAACTCCTGGGGGAAGCAGTATTCCTATGCCCTCTTCAAGGCCATGAGCCACATGCTGTGCATTGGGTATGGACGGCAGGCGCCCGTAGGCATGTCTGACGTCTGGCTCACCATGCTCAGCATGATCGTAGGTGCCACCTGCTATGCCATGTTCATCGGTCATGCCACTGCCCTCATCCAGTCTCTGGACTCCTCCCGGCGCCAGTACCAGGAGAAGGTAAGCTGAGCATTGTGTCCATCCAGGGCTTTCTCAGGAGGACCTGCTTACTGGAACTGTGCAAGAGGAAGCACGCATGGCCCCCAAGTTGGTGCCCAGGCCTACAGCTCTCAATACTGTACTGGAGTCTTCCTAGATGAGAGCCTTGTTGGTCCCTGACTTAGGCCTTCTGCTCTGGGCACAGCCTTCCTTCCTCTCTGCTGCAGTGGGGGTGGGAGTGGGTGATTTGTCTCCTGACTCGGAGGGACCAGTGCCATCATTATTGCTAAATCTAGTGTCTTGAGCCACACTTGACAGCAACCGACAGGGCTCCCACTCCTTGACGTCTCCCTTGGTCTCTGGGACTGCCTATCTCTGGCCAGCCTTCACTGCTGGCCTCACCCGGCTTCTCTCATCTGTCACCACAGGATCCTACGTGTTCTGGTCCTGTTGAGGCTTCTCAGGTGTTAGGTCCCGCCATGCTACTCTCACATGCCACGGTCATCTGTATGCAGGGCCCCAGGTGCATGACCAGCCCATTTTATTCTCCCCTTGTGTTTCCTGGGTGGCCCATGGGCCACTCACCCTCATCATGTAGAAAATCAGGGCAGTTCCACCCACTTCCCCTGCTATACCAAACCTCCACTCTGCTCATTTGACTAACAGACCTCAGGAGCTCAGACCCTAGGCAGGAGCCATCAGCCAAGTTTGGTGGCACTGTCTGACGGCCACCCGAAAGCCCTGCTTCCCTCACTCTCTCTGGGTCACTGTAGCCATGTCGTGACTGTAGTGACTGAGGACTGTGGCCTCATTTAGTCAGCCTCGGTCCCCTTATCTTCTCCTCTGACAACTCCATTTGTGGTCCTGCCACTTCTCTCTGTGCAGAACAGGGCTGTATGAGAAGATCTGCCCTGGGGTCTGTGAGGGGAAAGGCGGTTAGCACTGTATTCACACCGAATAGGCGATTCAACATTCATAAACTGAATAGCAACTTCTCTTTACACCCGTGCCAAGTATGGTGGCATACGCCTGTAAGTCTAGCACTCAGGAGGCTGAGGCAGGAGGATCAAAAATTCCAGACCAGACTAGGGATATATCTCAGCTGGTAGAGTGCTTGCCTAGAATGCACAAAGACCTGGATTTGATCCTTGTACTGTATAAACTGGGTGTGCTGGTAACCCCAGCTCTTGGGAGGCAGAGGCAAGGAGATCAGATGCTCCAAGGCCATCCTTGGCCTCACAGGGACTTCGAGTTCAGCCTGTATGAAGCCAGGCCAGACTCTGCACTAGCTCTTCATATGTACACAGAGAGACGGGGGTGGGAGAAGAGAGAGAGGGAGGGAGAGGGAGAGAGAGAGGGAGAATTGTTCCTTGTGTAACACTTCTTGTGAAGGTTTCCCGTTGCTCCGAAGGTGAAGATGAGCTCCTAGACAGGTATTTCCACCTGACACTTACGGGCCACAATTCAGCTAATGTTCAGCTCAAGTCATGCTGGGTCTCCCATGCTCTTGGTCTCTGTAGATGGTCCCGCCTCAGGCCTAGACAAAGCCCTAGCAACAGAACATCTCTTCCTTTCCTTCACCGGCCTTCTCCATGTCTTATCTTGAACTTAACTTTCTGTGACCCACTTAGTCCCAGTTTGTCATGTGACTCCACGGCACCCTCTGCTTGTCTTTTACCCCACTCTGCCTCCTGTAACTAAATAATCACATATAGCTGTGTGGTGATGGTGCATCTTCCCTGTCCCTGCTCTGGCTCCTCAAGGGCAGGATCCAACTCTTGTCCACAGTGTTTAACACACAGCGGACCTCATTGATCCTGCTGGTCTGCCTTGGCTGCTGTCCCCTGGAAGGGTGACTGACAGATGGCATTCACTCAGGTGTGGAGGACCAGGCCCTGGGATGTTAAGAGAAAAGCTCATGCCAGAAGAGAGTAGGAAAGCCTGTCTGAGGAGGCAGAAGGAGGAAGCAGGAGAGAATTCTAGGCCAGTGGTCATGAGATGCCCCGGCACTGGTGTGGAGGAGGGTGGAGGAAGCAGCGTTCCAGGAGAGCAGTAAGTGGGGACAGATAGGAGTCAGGGCACAGGACTCAGGCCAGGCTTAGGTGAGAATCAGTTTTAAGTCAGCATCAGGGCCGAGCCTGTGGTATACAGAGCAGGTGTGTGTGTAGAAATGACACTGTGGTCTGCTACACCACGACCAGAGTGAAGCTGCTGTGACTTCTTCGAGTACCGCCCTTATTTTTGGGGGGTTCCTCACTCATTGAGTCTTACCTTTCTGGTCCCCTGCCCCCCAGCTCTTCCCTGGACTATTTCAACAGCCTTCTCCCTCCTGCCTGGTGTTCCTCCCTTTGTTGAGATGTAATTCTCTAAAACACAGCTCCAAATGTACAGACTGCCTTCCTCACAGTGGCTGGCCAGGAGGCGACTGTCTTGCCAGGCCTGTGTCCCTTCTGGACTGGAGCTGCCTAAAAAAAAAAGAAGATTCGGCCAGGCAGTGGTGGCACACATCTTTAATCCCAATATTTGGGGGGCAAAGGCAGGCGTATCTCTGTGATTTCAAGGCCAGCCTGATCTACAGAATGAGTTCCAGGACAGCCAGGGCTGTTACACAGAGAAACCCTGTCTTGAAAAACAAAAACAAAAAGCAAAGCCAAGAACAACTGGAGTCTCAGCTGAGGCCTTATCTACAGACATGCCTTGTAAAGGGCCAGCCGTCCTCCCTTCCACTTCTTGTACTCTGCCCCGTGTAGCACATACTTCCTGTCATTGGGCCTGTTGCCACTCCTGACAGGAATGGGCGCCTTCTCGTCCGGAGTTGGTGACTCCAGTGTGATGTAGAAGTACCAGATGTCTAAAGGAAATTTGATCACTCTCCTGGTCTGTGACTTCTTCGAGTATCGCCCTGCTCCCACTTACCTTTATAATTTCCAACAATCTCCCCTGCCTCCATCGCCCCACAGAGCAAGGAGTCAGGGCCATTATCTTGGGTACGATGTGATTACATTACATTGAGCCAAAGTGGGCTAAGAAAGCCCCTGGTGTATGTCTCTCATCACCAGCCTGGGGTCCTGGGAAGTGACGCCCGTCTCTGTTCCGCCTCTAGTATAAACAGGTGGAACAGTACATGTCCTTCCACAAGCTCCCACCTGACACGCGGCAGCGGATCCATGACTACTATGAGCACCGCTACCAGGGCAAGATGTTTGATGAGGAAAGCATCCTGGGTGAGCTGAGTGAACCACTACGAGAGGTGAGCTGCAGACAGCCTGGGCTATCTCTGTGTGTGTGTGTGTGTGTGTGTGTGTGTGTGTGTGTGTGTGTGTGTGTGTGTGTGTGTGTGTGTGCGCACGCGCGCGCACGCCAGGCACACAGTTCCCTCACCTCTTCCTTTCTGTGTCCCAACCCGTGCCATCTGTGGAGCAGGAGATCATCAACTTTAACTGCCGAAAGCTGGTGGCCTCCATGCCACTGTTTGCCAATGCAGACCCCAACTTTGTGACGTCCATGCTGACCAAGTTGCGCTTTGAGGTCTTCCAGCCTGGGGATTACATCATCCGCGAAGGAACCATTGGCAAGAAGATGTACTTCATCCAGCATGGCGTTGTCAGTGTGCTCACTAAGGGCAACAAGGAGACCAAGCTGGCTGATGGCTCCTATTTTGGAGGTGAGACAAGCCAGGGGCCCCCAGGAGGACAAAAGTGATTAGAAGCTAAGCTGGAGCGATACCCTGAAATCATAAGCATGGAGGGCCCTTCATGGGCACAGCCTGGATGTGGGTATCTGTAAGCCCAGTATAGGGTATCTGTCTGTGAGGCATGCTATAATAAAGTACATAAGGCTGCTAGCTTACAAACCATAGAACTTGGTTTCTCAGCTCTGAGTCACAGGCCAGGGTGCTGGCCTGGTGGGTTCCATGGAGGGTTCTCTTAGTGGTAGGCTACTGCTTTCTTGTGTCTCAGATGGTAGAAAGAGCATGTGTGCTGTTTTCCTGGCCTCTTCTATCATATTGATATGGGTGTTTGTGTACATGAGCCTGCATACATCACCCATACCCACCCACACTCACAAGTCATGACACCCGTGTTGAGGTTAGGGGAAAACTTGGGGCAGCCACATCTCCTCTTCCACTATGTGGGTCCTGGGCATCCAACTCACATCATCAGACTTGACCAAAGTGCCATACTGCTGAGCCATCTGACCTGCTCCTCTCTAACCTCTTCTGCAAGGGCACGAATCACTTCCCAGAGCCCCGCTTCTAAGTACCAGATCGTCTTGTGAAGATTTCATCACAGGAATATAGGGTGGGCACAGGCATTCTGTCCATTGAAGGGGGCTTGGCTCCAGAGGTAGAAACAGCTTGACACCTATTAGGTGGAGCCTGGGCTGGTACCTAGTATGGCTACAACCTAGCAGACAGCTTTGTGAGCTCACTGTACCAAGCAATGGGGACCAAGGTCAGGATCGTTGCATCTCTGGGTGGCATGGATATTCTGTGCCTAACTGACCCTGAGTCCTGCTATGCCCCCAGAGATCTGCTTGCTGACCCGAGGCCGGCGCACAGCCAGCGTGAGGGCGGATACTTACTGCCGCCTCTACTCACTGAGCGTGGACAACTTTAATGAGGTGCTGGAGGAATATCCCATGATGCGAAGGGCCTTTGAGACTGTTGCACTGGATCGCTTGGACCGCATAGGTGAGGGGCAGGATGTGCAGGCGGGAGGGCAGTGAAGTAAGCGCTCACATGTACTCCACATTCCACTCCCCACCCCCACCCTTGCGGTGGCCTGAGTGTCTGCTCTTGTTCTGTGGCTCAGGCAAGAAGAACTCCATCCTCCTCCATAAGGTGCAGCACGATCTCAACTCAGGCGTCTTCAACTACCAGGAGAACGAGATCATCCAGCAGATCGTGCGGCATGACCGAGAGATGGCCCACTGCGCTCACCGAGTACAGGCTGCTGCCTCAGCCACCCCAACCCCCACGCCTGTCATATGGACCCCACTGATCCAGGCGCCGCTGCAGGCTGCTGCTGCTACTACTTCGGTGGCCATAGCCCTCACACACCACCCTCGCCTGCCCGCCGCCATCTTCCGGCCCCCTCCGGGACCTGGCCTGGGCAACCTAGGGGCTGGACAGACACCGAGGCACCCAAGGAGGCTGCAGTCCCTGATCCCTTCTGCGCTGGGCTCCGCTTCGCCAGCCAGCAGCCCATCACAGGTGGACACGCCATCTTCATCTTCCTTCCACATCCAACAGTTAGCTGGATTCTCTGCACCTCCCGGATTGAGCCCTCTCTTGCCCTCCTCTAGCTCTTCCCCGCCTCCAGGGGCCTGCGGTTCCCCACCAGCCCCCACACCATCCACCTCTGCCGCTGCCGCCACCACAGCTGGGTTCGGCCACTTTCACAAGGCGCTAGGTGGCTCCCTGTCATCTTCTGACTCCCCGCTGCTCACCCCTTTGCAGCCAGGCACTCGTTCCCCACAGGCTGCCCAGCCGCCACCCCCACTGCCTGGGGCGCGAGGAGGCCTGGGACTCCTGGAGCACTTCTTGCCACCTCCGCCCTCCTCTAGGTCACCATCGTCCAGCCCTGGGCAGCTGGGCCAGCCTCCTGGAGAGTTATCCCCAGGTCTGGCAGCTGGTCCATCAAGTACACCAGAGACACCCTCACGGCCTGAACGGCCATCCTTCATGGCAGGGGCCTCTGGGGGTGCTTCTCCTGTAGCCTTTACCCCTCGAGGAGGCATCAGCCCTCCAGGTCACAGCCCGGGTCCCCCAAGAACTTTCCCAAGTGCCCCACCCCGGGCCTCTGGCTCCCATGGTTCCCTGCTCCTGCCACCCGCATCCAGCCCTCCACCTCCCCAGGTCCCACAACGCAGGGGTACGTCACCCCTCACTCCGGGGCGCCTCACACAGGACCTGAAGCTCATCTCAGCCTCTCAGCCAGCCCTCCCCCAGGATGGGGCGCAGACTCTCCGCAGGGCCTCCCCTCACTCCTCAGGGGAGTCAGTGGCTGCCTTCCCACTCTTCCCCAGAGCTGGGGGTGGCACCGGGAGCACTGGGGGCCTTGGGCCTCCTGGAAGGCCCTATGGTGCCATCCCAGGCCAGCATGTCACTTTGCCTCGGAAGACATCCTCAGGTTCTTTGCCACCCCCACTTTCTTTGTTCGGGGCAAGAGCCACCTCTTCTGGAGGGCCTCCTCTGACTGCTGCACCCCAGAGGGAACCTGGGGCTAGGTCTGAGCCAGTGCGCTCCAAACTGCCGTCTAACCTATGAGCTGGACCCTCCCTCCCTTTCTTTTTTTCTCCCTCCTTTCTTCCTTCAGGTTTAACTGTGATTAGGAGATATACCAATAACAATAATAACCATTTAAAAAAATACCCCAGAAAAACAAAAAGACAGCAGAAAATAACCAGGTATTCTTAGAGCTATAGATTTTTGGTCACTTGCTTTTATAGACTATTTTAATACTCAGCACTAGAGGGAGGGAGGGAGGGAGGGGGGAGGGGAGCAGCAAGGCCCAAAGGAAACAGCCAAAGGGAGGCAGGCAGGGTCTCAGGGGCCGGGCAGGGGTGGGGTGACCCATGTTCGGGTCCCAGCACAGACCTGTCATTGTATTGTTCTTTCGAACAAGAGCTCATCAGTCCCTTGGCTGTGAACTTGGAGCCCACTCTGCTGGGGCTGCCCTAGGCTGTGTTCTCAGGAGCCTCCTGTGCCAGAGTCCCTGGGACACACAGGGCCCTTAAGGGCCCTGCATTTTTTTTCTACTGTAAACGTAGCAAGATATGTATATGAATATGTATATGTATGTAAGATGTGTCTATGTATAGCTATGTAGTGCTCTGTAGAGCTGTGTAGATAATCGGCTCCCACGTGCGCACATGCGTGTGCAGTCTAGTTTAACCCCATGTTGCCAAGACACCCGGATCACCTTACATCAGCGATCTGCTGTGGCCCGCAGGCTGGGCACTGCAGGCTCTGGGGGGAGTTCTCCCTCCCAGCCCTCAGGGAAGGGAACCCCTGGAACCGTGCAGCAGACCCTCCTTCCCCATCTCTGGGCTGCAACCCAGTTCTTGTCCCACCTCTAGTCCCATGGAAGGGGAAGACTCCAGGCTGAGCCTTTCACCTCCCAGGGCCTCAAGCACACCCGTCACCTCCGTGGCCCTCAGTTTCTCCAGCTGTACAATGGGAGGTGAGGGGAGCTTCTGTTTATTGAGTCTGTTCTGTGCCAAGCACTGGTTACGCTTACCCACAGGCTGTGAGGTGGATACTTTGATTTTTCCCATTTCACAGGTGAGGAAACTGAGGTCGGGGCGGGGTCACTTTTCCAGACTCATAGCCAGGAGTGGCAGAGCTGGGCTGGGCTGAGCTGCACATCAACACTTCCCTAAGGCTAAAGCCTGTACTCCTGCCATCAGAAAACAGTGTTTCTTAGAGCCCTGGTTTTTGGTCCCTAGGCAAAGTACAGAAGGAAGAGATGGGAGCTTGGTGGCAGTCAGGCATCAATACAAATCCTAGCTCTGCCACTCCTTAGCTGTGTGGCCCTGGGCAAGTTATCTGACCTTTCTGTTCCCTCGTTAGTGAAATAAGAACAACTATGGAACCTCCTCACAATGACCAGTGAGAACCAGATAAGAAAAAGGCACGACATGCCCAGCCCAGTGCCTGGCACACAGCAGAGTAGGTGCTCAATAAATCATGTTTCTTCGCCACCCCCCATAAACTTAGCTCATTGCTCCAGTGAACTATGGTGAGAGCCCAGGGAACTTCAGCTGAGGGCTCCAAGACTTAAAATCTCAGGACTCAGGAGGTGGCTGGGCCTCCGTCATGGCCCGAGAAAGGTGCATGGCCAGTGGTGGGCTTGAGCCAGGCCTTGAGCTATGGGAAGAGCGGGAGAGAGTAAGTAAAGAGGAGGAGGAGGGAGTGCATGGGGGGAGGTTATTGTAGCAATGTGGAGTTGTGGAGCTGGGCTATGGGGGGGGGATATTCAGGCTGGGGACCAGAGGAGGGCCTTGGATGACAGGTCAAACTGGTGTGTGGGGTTGGCTTTGAAGGCAGCAAGCAGCCAGAGCAGACTTCAGAGACATGAGAGCAACCCTGATGCTCCTGAGGCTTGATCAGCTTCTCCAGCAGGACCCCGTCTGTGGGTTTAAGCTGGTAGGGCTTTCAGACCAAATATGAGGAGGGCTGGTTCTACCATGTCCATGGTCCCCATGCACTGGCCAGAATGTTGGCATGAGCAGGTTTGGCCCTGGGATGCCCCCAGGGAATTCCTCTGTTATGGCCTGTAGTGGGTGGAATGCAATAATTTAGGGGAGAAGGGATGAAGGCCCTAGGGCCCTAGGAAATCAGCAGAGCCCTAGTCTATATGGGGACTAGAGAAGCCTCCCCAGACCCTGGCAGTCCTCGGACCTGAGTTCTGTACCCTGCCTTCAAGGAAGGCAGCTCAAGGAACCCAGCAGGACTCCACCTAAACCTGTATTCCATCCTAGGACATAGGAGAGGAGATGGAGGGCCTGGGATATGAGGAATGAGGAGTCCCTTGTCATCAGGCCTGGCCTAGCCACTCTTCTCTACTGACACATGCATTTTATAAACGCTCTGACCCACTGGCCAACTCCTTGGTGACTATGGAGAGGCCAAGTCCAGTCAGCAGGACCTTCCACCCCCCAACCTCTACAAGCAATTTTCAAATCTTCCACTTTTAAAACAGAAAACGGTTAAACACACCGTCTTGTATATTTTATTTAAATAAAAAAAATTCCAGCAAATACTGACTTATTTTGGGGTCAGAGATGGGGGTGGTAAGGTTCACAGGGAAACCTCTCTGTGGAGTCTCCAGAGAGCGTGTGGAGGGTGGTGGGACAATGCCTCTTGAGCACCTATGGACACACATGCACGGGCCTGCCCCCCACCAGAAGCACGGAGTTGAGTTGTATGCAGAAGTGTGTGGGGGAGCATGAGGCCTGACTACAGCCAAGTGTGCACCCATGTACAACTTTTGGTGGTCCTTGAGGAGGGTGAGAGTTTATTCCAATGTCACTAGTTTAGGGGGAAGGTAGAGATGGGAACCCTGACGTAGGCCCTCCTCCCAACCTCTGCCGGGGCTCCACAATCTCTGTGAAGGAGGAGGCTAGTATGTGAACACACGAACTCCATCCACCTAGATGCTGAACAGGGGCATGGCCTCTTGCTGCAAGCAGACAGGCCTTCATAAGAGGGAGGGCACGTGTGGGCCAGAGGGGACCAGTTGTTGGGAGAGCACTGTCGGTACCAGTGGATGAAGTACAGGTGTGGGGCTCCAGCATCCCAAGGGCAGACCTGGAGGTGGTATGGCACCAACTTCTACCTCACACACTACCTTTCTATCTAATGTTCAGCTGCAGAGGACACCTGAAGGCCTTTGGACCGTGATAGATAGGGCAGGTGTCTGGGATTGGAAGACCAGTTTTCAGGGTCCTGGCTGCTGGGGGAATACCATCCTGTCTGCCTAAGGAGGGGGAAATCCTCTGGAAAGAGCAGGGAACCTGGCCAGTTGTTCCCCATCACTGCTTGCCTAGGCTGTTTCCGTGGTGACAGACCTGGGAGTCCTGTTGCTAAGCAGACAGCTCAGCAGGCCCAGCGTCCCCATGACAACTGCCCCCTGTGGCTATGTGGCAGTGCTTCCTCTAGGGATCCCACTGGCATGGCATAGGCGGGGCTATATTCAGCTGCTGTGAAGGCAGCTTAGGCTGGACCACAATGACCTCTGGAGCCAGGGGAAGCCTTTGCAGGTGCAGTGGGATGAGGTGGGATTAGAGGCAGGTCCTAATCAAACTCAAAGTGGATGGCTACACCAGTTAACTGTCTGTTTTGTTCCTAGACTTCACAGGGGGCAATTAGTAAGTGCCTCCTGTATGCCAAGCGCTGGGCGTTTCCTGTTGTCTCATTTCATTCTCCCGCCAACTCTAAAGTCAGATGGAGCTTCTATAACTGAGCCACAAGTAAGGAGTGGGAGGCTCAGAACTGCCCCTCACCAGATGCCCCTCAGCCAGAGTGGACAGAGCTGGATGCTTACTCACCCAGGAGATTCAGGCCTTGCCCATATGCACAGGGTACTCAACAGAGGCAGGGTGGGAGGAGCTCTGGTCCTGGGTGCAGACGATTATAGTATAGAGTGATGGTCTGTATAGCATTAAAAACCCACAGTGAACATGGCGGTTGGTTTGCTCTCCTGTTATCCTGAACTAACAGTTATAAAGAGTCGATAAAATGCTCCTTCCTCCCCACATCTGGAGATCCCACCTCTCCCACAGCTTTAGCCTCATGGGACAGCTGCTTTTCTTCTGGTGCTCAGAAAGGTAAGAAGGCACAAGGCTCCTCTTGAACCTCAGTGGCACTAAACTGGACTGGAAAATTCGTGTGTGTGTGTGTGTGTGTGTGTGTGTGTGTGTGTGTGTGTGTGGTTCTGGGGCCTTGTACACATCAGGCAAATGCTGTACCATTTGAGCTACATCCCCTGTGTTTTGTTTCTTGAGACAGGTCTTGCTAAGTCACTCAGACTAGCCTTGAACTCAGTCTGTCACCCAGGCAAGCCTTGCACTGATGATCCATCTGCCTCAGCTTCCTCTTGAGTAGCTAAGATTTTAGATCTGCATCAGGCCTGGTTCAAAAGAAAATCTGAACAGACTTAGAATCCTCCATGGAAGCCATGTCTCATCCCAGGCACTACCCCCTGCTTTTCTCAGCAGAACTGCCTAAGGGTGGTCTCAACTCTCTGGCCTCACTTCCTGCCTTGGGGGTCACTTCTTCCTCCTAAGCAATATGGCTTCCACTTCTCCCTGGGAAAGGTTCTGAGCCAGTCCGCTAGGTCCACACAGGAGAATCCAGGGCTTATGTTCATGTCTGGACGTGCTGTTCTTCTCAATGTCAGACCCCGATGGTCAGGTTCTCTACAGATTTGGGGTGCCAGCTCTCCCTACTCAACCCAGACTCAGCTGTAATGGGTCCTCTTCTTCCCAAAGGTTGGTGCTGCTGGGGCCTCTGATTTTGGCCCCTATCTTGTCACTCCATATACCCCACTAGAGTGACCTCACCCTGCCCAGGGCTTTCTCCCTCTGAAGGCAAAAGCCTCCCACACCTCATCTCAACCCAGGCTCCCCACTCCCTGAGCCTTGACTGGGACTTCCTCATACTCTTCTGATGGACACAGGTGCTTCCACCCTCTGCTGATCATGGCTCCCAGTGAAGCTCAGACCTTGCTCCTGCTGACCCCTGCCATTCCCTCCCTCTGCCCCTGCTGAATCTGCCCCTGCTTACCCCTGCCTGTCCCTGCTGACCCTTGTCCCTGTTGACCTCTGCCTCTGCTGACCCCTGCCCTGCTGACCCTTGCCCCTGGTGACCCCTGTCCCTATTGACTTTGCTTCTTTAGTTCTTTCTCTCGAAGGTGGAATATTTCAGATAGGCAGAAGATACAGTCCATGTGAAGATATTAGCAATACTAGCCATTTACTAATCACGTAGTTTATGAGACAGAACATAAAGAACACCTTTGAAGGCATCTTCTCTGTGACCATCTGCGGCCCTGCTTCCCCAGGCAAACCCACTTATGTGAGATCTAGCTTTCACTCCTTCTTACTACAGAAATAAGGCCTCTGTATAATGTACTTGGTTGCATGCCAAGGCTGAGGAGAATTTAGAAGGCATTTCTTGGTCGGGTGAAGGATGTTGTTAATAATTTTGTTCAGAATTTCTGTATGTGATAAAAGATAGTTCTGTCACTGTTTTAAATTTCTCTACAATGTTGGTCTCTAGGCTTGGGGATGTCACTCAGTTGGCAGAGTATTCGCCTAGCATGTAATAAAGTCCTGGGTTCAACCCTCAGTACTGCATAAAACCAGGTGTGGTGTTACATGCTTGGAACACGTGATGGAGGCAGGAGGATCAGGTCAAGACTAGCCTCAGCTACATAACCAGTTGGAAGCTAACCTTGACAACATAAGCCCCTGTTAGAACAAGGAGTGTCTTTTTTATTGTCTGTAATGGGGTAGGTCAAACTCCCTTTATCTCTGCATTCCACTGAACATATCTATAGTTTTAAATACAAATGATACCATGCTGTGCATGCTATTATGCTTACATTGGAAAGCATCACTTTGGATGCTGTGGATGCAGAGAACTCATAGCCTCTTCTTTACCTGCACAGGACTCCAGTCTGGGGACGGGAAAGGCAATTCTAGTTCTCACCCTGGCAGACACTGCTATAAAACTCCTGATCAAGGCTCCCGTTGAAGCTCATCTCTAAGCTTCATATCCAGTAGTGGAATATATAAGTCATGGGCTAATTTATCTTCTTTTTATAAGATAATGCCAACCTGTTTTAAGTAGTTCAAACAATTTACACTCCCACCTGCAGGCTATGAGTTATTCTTGCTCCACATTCTTGCCAGTAACTGGAGGCATCAGGCTTTCTTACTTTCCCCGCTCTAGTGCTATTAATTGTGTTTTAATGAGCAAATCCCTAATTACTGGTGAGGTTGGGTCTTTGTTCATTTACTAATTTGCCATTTATGCTTCTACTTCTGAGAAATATGAATTCATGTGTTTGCTCCATTTCTATTGTCATTTGTCTTTTCGTTGATTTATAGGATCTTTTTTTTACACATATCTATTAGGAAAGCAAAATAAATATTTTATTAACTATGTGTCACAGATATCTTCTTCCTGGGTATGGTTGGTATGAATGCTCTCTCATGCTCTTTCTCTCTCCCTCTCTCCTCTTCTTTTCCTCTCTCTCCTCCCATCTCTTTTTGACATCAGTACATACATTTCCAATGCTGGAAAGTTCCTTAGTGCTGTCTTTGCTTACAAAACCACTGATACTCTGTTATATATGTTATTCATTCACTTTTCTCGTACCCCATTGTCACAGGGCCACAACACATCTACTAAGGAGGTTGTATATGTAGGGTGGGGATACTTAGACTATTTGTCAGTGTCAGTTTATTTCTGTAGTCATGATAAAATAAACTGACTAAAAGCAAAGGGGAGAAAGGGCTTGTTTGCCTTACAAGTCCAGGTTACATTTCATTATCACAGGGAAGTCAAGGCAGGAGCTTAAAGTGCCATACCCGCAGTCAAGAGCAGAGAGAGAATGGACACATGGATCCTGGCTTACTGCTTACCTTCAGCTTGTTTTCTCCTTTTATACTGTTCAGGACTCCCTGCTTAGGGAATGGTGTGGGCTGCATCTTCTTGTGTAACTTTCAGGTGATTCTGAGCTGTCTCTGTCAAGTTGATAGTTAAAACGAACTAGCAACACTGGTCATTAACATCCTGGCCAGTTCTTTCAACATGGTTTTATAATTGTCTTCATCAAGGTTTTTACATTTCATTGGATTTGTTCCTAGCTTCTCATATTTTTGTTACTATTGCTAATTTTATCTATGTTTTTTTGCTGAGGTATAATTCATGTGCGGCAAAATTCACCAATTTTAAGTGTCTATTTCCACAAGGTCTTACAACCACCTCAACAATTAGGATATAGAATGTTTCCATGGTTCGTCCCATCCCCCTTCAATTTCTTCCTCCTGCTTGATTCCCAGCAGTCTGTTATTGTATTTATGAAGTTTTGCTGCTTCTGAAATTTCATGTAAGTGAACTCATGGAGCACTTAGTTTATGCCTGCCCGATCCTTCATCTACTAATGCTTCCGAGCTCTGCCTGTGGGATGCTGTACTCTACTCCCATGTATGGCTCAGTCACGGTTTGTTTATTCATTCAGCCATCAATGAACAACTGGGCTGTTTCTATTTTTGGCTATTAAGAATAAAGCTTCTACAAATATTTGTGTTCAAATTATATGAATGTGGATTTTTAAAACACTTAAATTGACAAACACAAATTACATGTATTTATCATACTCAACATGATTCTTTGAATTATGTACTTAGTGAAATGGCTAAATTGAACTAATTAACATGTATTACTTCATATATCATATTTTGTGGTGAAAACACTTAAAACTTATTCTTCTAATGATTTTGAGATGAATATAGGTTTTCATTGATCATAAATACCCAGGAATGGCTCTCTTGAGTCATATGATTAGTATGTTTGTAATTTTATAGGAAATTGCCAGACTATTTTCCAGACTCTTGCATTTCATCAGCAGTTTTACAAGTATCTCAGTCACTTCACATCCTGACACTTGCAACGTCACCACTCTACAGGTATGTAATGTTAACTTTTAAATCTGTATTTCCTCAAGTACTAAAGATACCACGCATCTTTTTAGGTATCTATCTTCTATCCAAATATGTTCTTTAGTAAAAATCACTATTTAAATTTTTACATGGTTGTTTCTATTAAGCCTTTGATATCCTTATTATTGAATTATAACTAAAATAGTCAACATTGATATTCAACATTGATTCAATATTCAACTTTATAAAATAATTGGGAAATATTTTCTATGAGTTTGTGACTTACCTTTTTATTTTCTTATGTCTGTAAAGGGTCAAACTTTTTTTTTTTTTTTTTTTTTTTTTTGGTTTTTCGAGACAGGGTTTCCCTGTAGTTTTAGAGCCTGTCCTGGAACTAGCTATTGTAGACCAGGCTGGCCTTGAACTCAAGGTCAAACTTTTTTAAAACATATTTTTTTATATTGATTGTTTCAGAATTTCACATCATGTACCCCAACCCCACTCAATTCCCAGTTCTTCCATATCTGCTCCTCACACCCATATAATCTTTCCCCAAAAGAAAATTTTAAAAAAATAATCAAAACAAAACAAGCAAGACCCCACTTTGCTCCTTTGTCTTTCCCGCCTCTCCAACACCTCTTCATTCATCTCAGCGGCCTTGGGAGCTTCAGGGTGTCACACAGTGTACGCTTTTGTCCACTGAGCTTTACTTGCAAATGTTCATTGCAATGAGTTGCTGGTCTGGGTCAAGGCCTCTGGCTTCTGGTACACCATCAATGCTCCTGACCCTCATCAAAACTCCTGAAATCCTTCATGCACTCTGGCAGGCCACAGAGAAGTAGATGATGGTGTGTGCCTTGGATGTGGGTCTGGATGGTAGACAATTAGGTCAGTCTGAGCCTCTGCGATTGCCCCCATCAGGCGACCGGCAGAGCCAGCTCCTCTACTCCCACACCCAGTGGTGAGAGGTGGGGTCATCTATCTTGAATGTGGGGTCAGTTCCTTTGTGAGGGGCGGAGTCAGCTCTTTGCTTCAGTGGCCAGTGAGAGGCAGGGCTAGCTCTCTCAGGACCAGTGAGGGGAGGTGCCAGTTCAGCACGGTCCTTGAATATTTTTGCTGATGTTCAACTTGCCACTTTTAAAAAACAATTTGTATTTTATGGGTAGATAACAAAAATGGCAAAGAAGATAATATCTGTAGCACAGAAAAGTCAGAAACAGAGTGATGAAATGATTTTTTAAAATTTTTCCATTCAAAAATTGACACTTCCTCCCCTTCTCCCATTCCCCTCCTGCTCCCCCACTAACCCTCCTCCCTCCCTCCCATCCTTAAGAGAGGGCAGGGTACCCTGCCCTGTGGGAAGTCCAAGGCCCTCCCCCCTCCATCCCAGCCTAGGAAGGTGTGCATCCACGTAAACTAGGGTCCCAAAAAGCCATTACATGCAGAAGAGAGAGGTCGCCGTGCTGTTATCGATGGCTTCTCAGTCTGTCCCCATTTAGAGAGTCTGGTTTGATCACATGCTCATTCAGTCCCAGTCCAGCTGGATTTGGTGAGCTCCCATTAGATCAGGCACACTGTCTCAGTGGGTGGACTAACCCCTCACGGCCCTGACTTCCTTGCTCATCTTCTCCCTCCTTCTACTCTTCAACTGGATCTTGGGAGCTCAGTCCATTGCTTTGATGTGGATGTGGGTCTCTGTCTCTATCTCCATCCACTGGACGAAATTTCTATGGTGATATGATGAAATGATTTAAAATAGCAAGAAACAGAGAAAGCAAATAGGAAAATGCCAGATGTAACTCCTACCGTATCAGCTGTATCAGTAAATATATTACATGTAAATAGACTAAAAATTCAAATTAAGAGCAAAAGACTTGCAGAACAGATTTGAGCCCATGATCTAGCTGTATACTATCTACAAGAGATAGATGTTATCTTCAAATGTATCACCAGGTTGAAAATGAAAGAATGTGAAATATATACCAGGTAAACAATGGCCAAAAGAAGACCAGAGTTTTATTCTAATACAGAAGCAGACTTTAAAACCGAATTATTGCTAAAGACAAAGGACATTTTATAAAGAAAAAAGGGTTAATCAATAAAAATGTAACATTTATAAAAATACATACCCCTCAAAGGCATGAAGTAAACCTGAAAGAAGTAGCCAAGTGCACAGTAGTAACTGCTGACTAGCGCTCCCTTTCAGTGCTGGATGGAGCAGATAAGCTGAACAGCTGCATGAAAGTGGAAGGCTTAGAGCCAGATACGGTGGTGCACGCCTGTATCCCAGTAACCGGGGGAAGGCAGGAGGATCAGAAGTTTAAGGACAGCCTGGACTATAGGAGAGCCTGTCATCAAGAAACCAAACAGTAAGTAGACGACCTAGACAACTTAGACCAACACTTCCTCCAACAGCATGCTGACGTGCACACAGAACCTTCTCCAAGACAGACCATGTGTTAGACTATAGGTTTTAATAAATTAAGAGATGAAATCATATAAAGTATATTCTCTGGTCACAAGGGAATGACTCTCTCTCTCTCTCTCTCTCTCTCTCTCTCTCTCACACACACACACACACACACACACACAAGGCAGACACCTTGCCACACATGGGATTCAGAAACAACGGTAAGAGAGAAAGGTCTCACTCTCTCTTCCTTCATTAGAATTAGCCCTTACTCTCTTTAGAAAAAAAAATCACTTAAAAACATTTCTGTTGTAATTTATCCAGTTGCCTGATTTTTTTTTTTTTGTTTTCTTTTCAGATCTGGTCCAAACAGTCCTGAAAGAAGCTGTTCCTTCTTGAGTGGGTTTGGATCATTCTGTTAACCTGCTTCATGACCCCCAAACCTCCGGTCAGGGCTGGAGAAGCCATCCTTTGCCAGGCTGTTGCTCGGGTCTCAGCATTTTCCATCCTGGGTGGCGATTTCTGCTGTGAAGTACCTGTGACCTCCTCTGGGCTGGGAAGAACTCAGCAACAGACTGTCTAACTCAATGCGGCATCCTCAGTGTACGCTGCACTGTATCTGTAGGCCGCAGGAGTATCTGCAAAAAAGTGTATAATTCCTAGAGTTTGGGGTGAGAAAAACCTGTTCTGACTGGCCCAAAATATTCCTTTCTTCCTATCCCATGCCCACTCCATGTTCTCCTTGGCTCCAGTTCTAGCTAGTTTTCCTTCTGTGTTAGTCTAGAATGCTCATAAGCAGTTTCTTCAGCCTACCATATCCCAGGTAACTTTGTCTATGGAGCCTGCGCTGTCATTTTGCCATCAAGAATTCCAGCTCTCCATTCCTCTTTCAGAAAGCTATACATTACCAAGAATTCTCAGCAAGACCTTTGTGTGTCTGCATGTGCACAGTTGTGAGGACAGGAGCATGGAGACTGGAGAACTTCGGGAATCAGTTCTCACCTTCCACCTGTTAGACAGGGGCTCTTTTCTTTTATTGATTTTTATTGAGCTCTACATTTTTCTCTGCTCCCCTCCCTGCCACTTCCCTCCCATTCAACCCTCTCACATGGTTCCCATGCCCCCAGTTTACTCAGGAGATCTTGTCTTTTTCTACTTCCCATGTAGATTAGATCCACCATGTATTGTTGTCTGGGTTCTCTGGGATTGTGGTTTGTAGGCTGTTTTTTTTTTCTTTATGTTTACCAACCACTTATGAGTGAGTACATGTGATAATTGTCTTTTTGGGTCTGGGCTACCTCACTCAATATGATGTTTTCTAACTTCACCCATTTGCCTGCAAATTTCAAAGATGTCATTATTTTTTTCTGCTGTGTAGTACTCCATTGTGTAAATGTATCACATTTTCCTTATCTGTTCTTTGCTCGAGGGGCATTTAGGTTGTTTCCAGTTTCTGGCTATGACAAACAAAGCTGCTATGAACATAGTTGAGCACATGTCCTTGTGGCATGATAGAGCATCCTTTGGATATATACCCAAAAGAGGTATTGCTGGGTCTTGAGGAAGGTTGTTTCCTAATTTTCTGAGAAATCGCCATACTGATATCCAAAGGGGCTATACCAGCTTGCATTCCCACCAGCAGTGCAGAAGTGTTCCCTTTTCCCCACAACCTCTCCAGCATAAGTTGTCATCAGTGTTTTTGATCTTGGCCATTCTTACAGGTGTAAGATGGAATCTCAGAGTTGTTTTGATTAGCATTTGTCTGATGACTAAGGATGTTGAACATTTCCTTAAGTGTCTTTTAGCCATTTTAGATTCCTCTGTTGAGAGTTCTTTGTTTAGGTCTGTTCTTCATTTTTTTTATTGGATTATTTGTTCTTTTGATGACCAATATCTTGAGTTCCTTGTATATTTTGGAGATCAGACCTCTGTCTGATGTGGGGTTGGTGAAGATCTTTTCCCATTCTGTAGGCTGTCATTTTGTCTTGTTGACTGGTCCTTTGCTTTACAGATGCTTGAAAGTTTCAGGAGGTTCCATTTATTAATTGTTTCTCTCAGTGTCTGTGCTGCTGGGGTTCTATTTAGGAAGTGGTCTCCTGTGCCAATGCATTCAAGTGTACTTCCCACTTTCTCTTCTATGAGGTTCAGTGTGGCTGGCTTTATGTTGAGGTCTTTGATCCATTTGGACTTGAGTTTTGTGCATGGGGATAGATATGGATCTATTTTCATTCTTCTACATGTCGATATCCAGTTATGCCAATACCATTTGTTAAATACACTTTCTGTTTTCCACTTGATTTTTTTTTTGCTTCTTTGTCAAAAATCAGGTGTTCGAAGATGTGTGGATTAATATCTGGGTCTTCGATTTGGTTCCATTGGTCCTCCTTAGATAGGGTCTCTTCGTTGTTTGCTGCAGTGTATGTTAGGTTAGCTACACCATGAGTTTTTGGGGAACCCCATCTCTATCTCTCATCTCTATCTCTCCCTATATCTGTCTGTCTCTATCTCATTGAAATACTGCAATTACAAGCATGTGTTGCCTGCCTAGCTTTATGTAGGTTCTGAGGATTTGAACTTGGGTACTTTACTCACTGAGCCATCTCCCCAACCTCAGGACTTGTTTTTGAGATTATGAAAGGTACCCTCTTTATCCTTAACTTACTAGGTTGACCCCCAGCCTGCAGCATCTGATCTGCCATATGTGTCCATATCCAGTCTTGTGTCCTTGAGTATTCCAGAAAACGCTCTGTGGGTGGATAAAACCAGCTTACTCTCTCCAACAAAGGTGCCTAGCCATATCTGTGCACCTGCCTCAGCCTCTGCACTGGCCTGCTGGAGTTCCAGCATTGACCCCAGTGTCAGGAGTCTGAACATAGGCCTGACACGGGATGCCTAGGAGCTGACCTCTTTCAGGTGTTCACGTAAAGTGCAGTACCTACCTGCCTGTCTTCCATTTTTTAGGTTCTCTTCCGACACCTCGGACTCAGCCCAGTCATGCTTCTTCTGCAAAGCCTTCCTAAGGATGTGCACCCTTTCAGTAAGAGCTTGAGCTGTGACAAGTTTCCTCAGCACTGGGTCATGATGCATTAGCTCTCTGACTCCAGGTCTTATCATACTCACAGGGGAAACTCATTTAGTAAAAACCTACAGTGCGTTAGGCACCAAGGTCGAGAATCCAAACACAGTCTGTCCTTAAGGAGGGCATTACGTATTGGAAGAAACAAAACAAAAACCAAAACATAAAAGAATGGTTAGGGGCTGGTTAAAGATGAACACACAGCTACTGACAGGGAGCCAGTGGTGAGGTGAAAAGAGAAAGAAGAAACAGTACAGAGGCCACACAGGTTTACTATGCAGAGGCAGTCTTCTCTGAGGCCAGGCCACATAGGATGGGAAGAGGCCAGGTGGGTTACACTGAACTGTTCTGCAGGCCACTGCATGATGTTGAGCAAGGGAGACAGAACTTAAGAGTTAGAAAAGATACTGACCTGCTGTAAAGGGTCATCACCAGATTGCTTAACAGACAAGGAAGTGGCACTCTGGGGGACATTTGAGAGGTAGGGCTGACAACTGGCTGAGCAATGAGCTGAAGTGTGGTGTGGAGAGCTTAAAGTCGTTCCCACATTCCCATTGACAAGAAGTGTTCAGAGAGTGCAAGCACCTAGCAGCCATGTGACAGGAGTTCTGCTCTAGGACCCTGAGAATCTGCAATAGTCTAGGACCTTTTAGGACTTGGACACTGCTGGCTAGGGTCTAACTGTTCTGACCACAGGCCTTGAGCTGCCCCTTGATACAATGGATTTCTTAGCTTCACTCTGAACTGAAGGTCTTGCTTTCAGAGAGCCCATTCTATTTATGGGTCACCCATACCATGCCAAGCTCTTTGATGCTCATCTTCTCATTGTCTAGACGCTCTAATCTCAATCTGGGTGGTGCCTTGTGCCCAGAGCAACTCTCACGTAAGACCTGGGAGTTCAAAGGCAACTACTTCATACAAGGTCAAATGGCATTGGGGCACACCACAGATCCTCTCTCATTTTAAGAAGCTCTTCCAGATGCCTCAAGCCATTTTTTCTTGATTTCCCCTTAGGAGCACCATCCCCAGTCTTCTTAAAGGTATATATACCTTTATATATATATATATATATATTTTAAGATTTATTTATTGTGTATACCATAGTCTGCCCACATGTATGTCTGCAGGCCAGAAGAGGGCACTAGATCTCATTACAGATGGTTGTAAGCCACCATGTGGTTGCTGGGAATTGAACTCAGGATCTTTAGACAAGTAGGCAGTGCTCTTAACCACTGAGCCATCTCTCATCACCTTAAAGGTATAGTTTCCCAGGCCCACCCTACCCATAATTAAGGAAATTTCAAGTTATTCTTTCTCTGAAATGTAGAAACTATTCAGCTCTAGATCTTTCATTTCCCAAATGAAAGTTGGGTAAAGGACATCTCAACATGAACATTAGCCACTGGGCTTAAGTGTAGTGATATGTTTTTAAAAAAATTTATGTGCATTGGTATTTTGCCTACATGTATATCTGTATGAGGGTGTCAGGTACCCTGGAACTAGAGTTACAGAGTTGTGAGCCTCCATGTGGGTGCTGGGAATTGAACCCCAGTCCTCCAGAACAGCCAGTCCTTTTAACTGCTGAGCCACCTCTCCAACCCCTAATGGTAGATTTAAATAGCATTTTATTCCACTATTACATAGCATGGAGAGTTTAAAGTATTATTTTATACCCTTGTTGATTTTAACTGTCAACTTGATATGGCATCGAGTCATCTAAGATGAAAGTTTCCATGGAGGAGGAATTGTCTAGATCAGATTGACCAGCGGACAAGTCTATGGGGGACTGTCATATTGTTATAGGAAGGCCCAGCTAGCTGCAGGTTGGCACCATCCCTAGGCAGGTGGTCTAAGAAACTAGCTGAGGATAAGCTGGCCTGGGAGCCAGTCAGCGATCAGCATCTTTATGCTTCTTTACTTCTCTGCAGGTGAAGCGAGTTCCTTGCTCGAAGATAATGCTGTGAAATAGCAAGCAGGCCTGCTTAGACTTCTCTCGTGATGGGCCGGTACTAGGAATTGTAAGCCCAACAAACCCTTTTCTCCCCTAAATTGCTTTTGGTCAGTGTTTTCATTATAGCAGCAGAATGAAACTAGAACATTTCCCTTCAGTTAGTATCTCATACTTCTCCCCCTACCTACCCCAGGATCTTTTCACTGGCTGCTAGAAACCTAAGGTTACAAGTATGGCACTTGTTGGGATCTTTTGTGTAGTCAGGGGTGGCTCCTCTTGGCTTCCTGCTTGTCTACATGGCCACAACCAACCATTTGGTGGCTTGAAACTCTCTAGTCTTTCCAGATGGTACTTCATATTCCTGGCAGGAAGGTAGCTAAAACTGTGGGAGGATGACTGACGGATCAGGGAAGCCCTTACTTCTTTGTTTCTTTTCCTCTTTTTCTTTTTCCAGAGCCTTGTCCATGCTGTTCAACTTGGAGCCAGTCTCGAGACTCAGAACAAAGTTGTAGGACCAGCATTATTTCTTAGGACTCTGCAAGGCAGATAGCTTATCAAGGGCACTCTAGGGCTTCAAATGGGCAAAGGTGCTCAAGTAGGAGGGACCAGGTACTACAACACTAATGACCAATTAGGGTCCCTGCAAGGTACAGAGGAGCTATGGGGAGAGGCCTTCCAGCTGGCCCCAGACCTTATCTTTAGGGCTGCTTGTCCACTCATCCAAGAGAAAGGCATCTGCTGTTGTCAGAGGCTGCAGCTAGCCCAAGGCAGTCAGAAAGCAGTGAGAAATTCTTGGCTGTCTTGAGACCACATGCCTGCAGACTCACGGAGCCATCACTGGAAAATGTGCCAAGAGTGCCATCTAGGGATGCAGAGGGGATAGCTCAGGTGATCCATGAGGCTGAAAAGGGATGGCTGTGGAGGAGACAACAATACAAGCAGCTTTCTCATGCTGGTGTAACAGTGCATCTGGTACTGAACCAGAGGTGAGGGCAGACAAGCATTCTTGGCGCTCTGGGGGCTCAGACTTTATCCTGAGGCCAATCCAACACCACTAATGGGGATGGTAGGCACTATCTGTTTCCAAGAACAGGATGGCAGCAGAGCAGATAGACACAGCGGTGGAAGGATACCACACTCTTTATCTAGGCCTCGCTCTGTCACAAGCTAACAGATGGCAGGGGCACTATTCCAGGCCTGGAATACAAGGAATCTTACACAGGGAATGCAGTCTCTCCAGCAAGGAAAACCAGCTCAGCCGGTGCTGTATAATTCAGGGTGGTTTTGGTGTCATCTGTCATTCTTCAGGCTACCTAGTCCCTCAGGGTAGCAGCAGTGGAAAGGTGACAGGAGCAAGACACATCTTTGGGGCTGGTAGTCAGACACTTCTTGGATCACTTGCTACCCCTCCCCAGGCCGTCATTTCCAACTCCTGTCTTTACAGCAGTTAGAGCCACAGGGAGGCTACTGGAGGCTAGGAACAGGAGCCCCCAAGTAGTTAGAGCCACAGGGAGGTTACTGGAGGCTAGGAACAGGGGCCCCCAAAGCAGTTAGAGCCACAGGAAGGTTACTGGAGGCTAGGAACAGGGGCCCCCAAAGTAGTTAGAGCCATAGGGAAGCTACTGGAGGCTAGGAACAGGAGCCCCCAAAGCAGTTAGAGCCACAGGAAGGTTAATAGAGGCTAGGAACAGGGGCCCCCAAAGTAGTTAGAGCCACAGGGAGGCTACTGGAGGCTAGGAACAGGAGCCCCCAAAGCAGTTACAGCCACAGGAAGGTTACTGGAGGCTAAGAACAGGAGGCCCCAAAGTAGTTAGAGCCACAGGGAGGCTACTGGAGGTTAGGAACAGGGGACCCCAAAGTCGTTTTAAGGGAAAGAACTTTTTGACCAGACCACAGTTTGATTGGATTAAAAAAAGTGTATTGGATTTCCAATACTAAATAAAAACATGAAATTGTTTTTAAAAAGCCATAGAGTTTTTACAGCATCAACTACAGAAAAGGCCAAACAAATGTGTACAGAACCCAGTCCCAGCAGTCCTCCGGGCCCCTTGAGCAGACAGCAAGGCAACAGACACATTTGTTCCACACCCTCCCGAAGGAAGCTGCTGAGCCACAGCTCAACTAGGACACAAGACACACAATGGTTTAGTTTCCAGAATCACAGGAAAATATAAGACATGTATGAAATTGTGAAATGGTGTAATACAGAATAGCTTTGCATTTTCTGAATTTAAAAAAATCCCCCAACTTTTAAGTTACTTTTTTAAAAAATATGTCCCTCCCCCACCACCCCATTGCAATTCTGTGGCAGTATCCAGGTACCAAGGCCCTGAGGTAACAGAAGTGTTGGGGTTCATGGGAAGGAATGCCCTAAACATCTAAAATGTTCTGTGGGCAAAGGCTAGACAGTTTCTGGGGAATCCAGCCTCCGGGTGGCCAGAATGCTCTGACTGCTTTCTGTAGGACAGCCAAAGCACACTGGTTGTCCCAGAACCCTTCCTGGTGCCATCCTGTGACCAGCTAGAAAAGCAGCAGGAGTTAGATATCCCCCCCACCCAAATCATACAAAGAGTTTACCTTGTTAAAAAGTAAAAAGGGTAAAATAACCCACGTTCAAGGGTAGGTAGGCTAGGGAATCCACCAGTGGTCTGAATAATCTCACTGGCTATAAAGCCCAAGCCCAACTTATTTTCTATACGGTCTTCCAGGATTTGTTGGGGAAGAAGATGCCTGAGGTTAGTCTTATCCTTTTCATTATATATTAACATTAAAAAAACAAAACCAAACACACACCTCAGCTTTTTACCTCTTTAAAGAAAAAGACAAGAACTCTGCAAAGGCAAAGGCTTCTCTGTGTGGCTACGTTCTCAGCACATCTGGAATCTCCTGCTGCCTCATTCTAACTGGGGTTTGGCTGAGCTGCTGGGACGGGGAGGTGGCCGCTTCTACTGACCCTCTCTCCACTACTCTGTCCTTTGTTCCTTGCAGTCATGTTCAGAAACACGTGAGGAAGCCTCATGGCGCCACACCATCCTGCCCCATCCTGGCTGATGCTTTTCAGGGGAGCCTCTGCAATGCTGAAATAAGAGTTTCCTGGCTGAGGACTGGCACCAGAGAAGCAGGAGTCCTATTTGGAATAGAAAACCAAGCTCCTTCCTTAGCTTCTAACCTTCCAAGGAGAACCAATGACAGGAGCACAAAGGGGTCTCCACCCTGTGCTTTCTGATTTCTCAGAGCAGTCAGGCTATGGTTCTACCTGGCATCGCTCAAGTAACTGAAAACATCACTGGGGGCCTCAGTGTGGACACTCCAAAAGGACATGACCAAGACACCAGGGCAGCTAAATCATCAAAACCACCCATCGTACAAGAATTTATAACCAGATCCAAACAAAACTCCAGTTGCTATGTAGTGACACTAAGATGGACATGCCAGGAAAGGACACTAAAGATGCTGCTTCCATTCTCTGCAGGCTTCTGGAACAATGAACAATGACAGAAACATTCATAGGACCCAAGCAGCCCATTTCCTAGTCCCAATTCCCAACCCCACCCCAATACTGAATTTGCACAGAAAGCAACCAACAAGTCTTTTCAATGTTACATTTCATTCAAATAGATCTGTAATCTCACAGTGATGAGAGGAGAAAGTCAGGCCTTTAATAATTACAATAAAAAATAATAAAAAAGCTTACAAACAGCAATGCAACGTCCCCCCCCCAAAGTGATGGATTAACAGCTGGCAGAGGATGCACTGTCTCAGAATTAAAAAAATAAAAACAAAACCCCAAACAAGCCAACCCCTGTCAATGACTTTCCATAAGTAACTGGAACCAGCAATCAAGCGTCAACTGCTTGTGGAGAACATCACAGACTTCCTTGGCTTTTGATAGTGTTTTCTTTAAGATAAAATAAAATAGGACACAAAACTGTACATAAAAATGCCAATGTCTACACTCCATAAACGTGATGCACTTGCAGCACGAAGACACAGCCACTGACCACAAAGTGAAAGGCAGGTTGCACTTCTTGCCTCTTCCCTGGACACAAAATTTTGGCCCATGGTGCCCAGTCCTGCAGACTATCAGCAGGCAAAGGGAAGCTGCCTCAACAAAAGCATCATCCAGGCTGACCAGGAGAAGGCAGGTGGCTGTGCCTGGAGCCAGCCCCATGTGGAGGCACTGGCTGGTCTGCTGGCTCCTGCTCTCAAGTGCTGTCCTCTCGTACTCTGTACAATTCCTTGTTTTCAAGGTTAAGTTCCAAGACTTCTAGACTCAGGCTTGGAGTCATGTCCACGTGAAGGTCATCAAGCTGTTGTGATGGCATTTAGGTCCTTCATTAGTCCTTCCAGGTGGGCCATCTCTTTGGTCAGCTCATCTGGTTCATAGCTCTACAGAAGGGAGAACACCATTACTTGGAATGATCTGAAGAGCTGTCCAGAAAGGAAAGCCCAGAGTACCAAGTGGCTTGGCCAAAACTGCCCTGGGAAGCTGGTCTGCTGAAACCAGGCTACCTCAACAAAGTCAGAAGCAGCAGGATGTACTCAAGGACATTAAGAAAGATAGCATTTCTTGACCATTCACAATGCCTTTCTCCCTACATACACACACCCCTCAGCCCACAATGACCTCACAAAGCAGAGACCCTACTGCTTTTGTCTTCTAGATTTCTGCCAGACCAATACAGTCTGTGTGCCCTGGCATCTCTGGGCTTAAGCATACTCTTTCGAGAACCCCATATCTAGAAATGCAGATGTGTTTACTGGGATTTGAAAACAGTCTTAGGTATTTCCTCTTCCAGCATCCTTCTCGGTAAAGGCACAGAGTGGAGCTCAGGGGTGAAAAAATATGTGTGGTTCACAACGAGAAGGGACCAAGTAGAGGGGACAGAACTGAAAGATGTGCATGACTACCTGTGATGGGATGATAAGGTACTTTAAGACCTATCCGAGTAGGTATGAAATCAAACCAAACCCACAGCACATTCCCACAGAATGTGGGGATGCCCCAAGGACACCTGCCCAATGAGTGATTAAATGGCTTTACAATTATGGTGGCAAAGACCTGAGTCCACAAAACAGTACAGTCAGTCAAAAGCATGCAAGTAGTCCCCTTGGGTCATCCTGGCTAAGCTGAGGGCCCCATGAACTTACACTCTCAGAGTCTTCTAGCATCCTGGTGGTCTCCTGTACTTCGGGGGCACTGGGAACAACCACTGGCATAGGAGGCCGGCTCCTTCCTAAAGTCCCGATGGAGGCTGTTTTGACTGAGTGAATGTGGTGGTTCAGAGCTGAGGGGTAAAGGGCATTATCAGGTTGTGGCTAATGTTGCACCCCAGACCTCAGAAGTCCACTAGAGGTCTGAATGTGGTTTTAATATGAAGGAAGCACACAGGGATCCTGCTCTGAAAAGTTATTGGAGCAAGATGGAAGGAAGGTTCTAGGGCATCCAAGAGGCCAGAGAAAACTTCCCACTGCCTTTAGAAAACTAATATCCTCACCCAATGGTTCTCAAAGGTTGGTCTTACAGAATACCTGGGAGTCAAAGCCATTCATTATGCCATTTGCCTTTTTCCTGTTTTGCATTTTTTATTTTTTTAGGGTACACAGCAACATGGGTTAAACTGTTAGAACCTTAGAAATGAAGGCAGCAGCGATAAACTGTGAACTCATCCAGGGGCATGTTCTTATATTTAAAAAGCCAGCTTATTATCCTTAATGAAGCAGTAAAAATTTGTTTTATTAAATCTTAACTCTCAACTACATGCCTTTTAAATGCTGTATGTAACCAAATGTAAATGTTCCTGCTGTATACCACATATGGCACCATCTTCAAGAAGGGCACCATGATAGATCGACTGCCAGTTGAAGTTCTAGCATGTAACAACAAAACTTTTCATTTAAAGATGACTGTCAAATGGGCCATTCAGATATTTTCTAGAAATGGAAATAAGTGAGTTATAAACGTAAGGAAAATGATGGATACCGCCACTGTTAAAATCAAAGTTTTCAGTGTAACATTTTGAAAAACTCGTTTTGTCACCTGACTGTGAAGACTTATATGCAAAGAGTATGTGAATATTTGGAGGGTTAAGTATCTTCCAAATGTCCAATGTGTTGTTTCAGTATCATACATCTGAAGTGCAAGCCAGATCAACACCACCTAGTGGAATGGAGTGTGGAGTCCATGGTTGATACAGATTGCACACTCTGAACCAACCTTTAGGAACTACAGATTATCGCATTTTCCATCATATCAGAAAATACCCAGACTGGATTTGGTGGCAAGTGTCTGAAATCCTGATATTGAGACAAGAGGATTGAGAATTCTAGACCGCTCTGGGAAAAACAGAAGTCCCTCTTTCCAAGAAAGAATGTCTGTAAGTATCTGAAAGGTGGCAGAAGTATGCTGCTGCTTGCCGACTACTGTCTGTGAGGGCAGATTTGTTGTGTAATTTCAACCCCTTTAGCCAGTGGCTTCTGGGGGTTACAAGCCATAAAGTATGCTCTTGTCTGCACACGTGACCACTTAAAAGCTGAGGGGAGGTCTCTCTCATTTTATACCTGCTTGCTCGCTTGCTCAGATAGTGGGGCCAGAGGAAGGAGCAGTTGAATCAGCAGCTGGATTGTGGCAGCATCTAATCTATTCTGTATCAGTGAGTGTTTACTTAAATCTTTGAGACCCTTTTAACACATAACACAGATTTTTAACAACCAAAACAACGGATTACAGCAGACTGAATATAGGAGCAGATATGAGAATCCAGCTGCCTTCCATCAAATCAGTACTAACAATGCTATAGAAACTCTAAGACAATGACATTGAATACCCCCAAAATGTGCTATTTATCTTTTAAATGAATTAATTAAATACTGAAAAATGTTTTAGTTCCTAGTGCTAAATACTGACATGTTCCATATGCAGAAAAGGTTATTTTGTGTTCTCTGTAGCTTTTGAGATGAAGAGGTTTTGAGACTAAAAAATTTGAGAACCACAGACTTACTCTAAAACAGACCACAATAAGCAATGGCCAGTCCATGGCTGAGCTATGAAGTATGGCAATGAGCGCTCCCTATCTTGAGACTCCTGATTTTGAGCCCTGACCTTCTGGCCCTTCTTTAGCCTATAGCATCTTTTAGAGTAAGGTGATTTCAGGGGCCCAGACAGACCAGCTCTGTTGCTCAAACCTATGTCACTGGATTTTAACACTAAGGAGCCTACATGGAAGACAGTTAAAAATTCAGCTCCTCTCACCAAAACCTTATGCTCATACATATTCCCAAAAGGGGGTGATGACATATAGCCTCTCTAAGATGCTAGGAGAAATTGGAGGGCATTTGCTTTTCTTTTCTTTAAAAGGGTGTGGGGAGAGACTTCTATCTTAAACCCGAGCCAAAGGGTCTCCAGCAGTGCTGCTCTCCTCACTCACCTTGCTGGGACAGTAATGGTGTGCTTGGCAATGCAGGATCATAGATAGGAGGTCCTGGGGGTGGGATTGCTGGCACAGCAAAGCTTTTTAATGGATGGGAAGGGCGAACGTGGGCTGTGGGAAGGCTCTGGCCTGAGTCTTCCTCTTGGGAGCTGGCCAAATAAGAGGAACTGGTAGCACCTTCAGGATCCTGATGATCAGTGCAGCATGTTTGAGATGAGGAGGCTGGCATGGTGTCCGTGCTGGGGGTATTTCGAACAGACTCTATAGCAAGAAAGCATAAACGTTAGTATTTCTTTACTATTAAATATACATTTTTGGCACTTCCAAGGGATTCCCTAAACCTGTTCAATAAGCATTTGAAGAAATCAGTGCTAGTCAAAAGACACTATTGCCAAGACTAAGAATGGATGGCCTAATCTAAGAATTCTAAAACAATCTTGTTTCGACCAGCTGTTTCAATTTTTTTCACTTAGATACTTAGGTAGTTCTAAGTTTGTAGATGTAAAGGACTTATTATGGAGTTCATATGAAGGCTCCTAAGACTAGTGTAGAGAAATTTTCAAATTTCATTCACTGATTGATAGTCTTATAGACTAGCCTTTCATAGACAACCATGTCTAGTAATAAAGACTAGATCATACCTGGTAGGAATTAATTAACTTTGCCAACAAGGGTTTGGTGGTATCTGCAGATGAGGCCAGTGCTCAGGCACTGCATGGTCATCATCATCACCAATGTGAATGGTTTGGGCACACAACAATAAAGCTTCACAGTAGCCTAGAGGTCTACATACAGCTGGAGATTATGTCAAATGAATGATATGTTTATCCAAAGGGAAAAGGAAGGGTCAGCCTGGAAAAGGGAAGTCTCAGGGAGAACAAGGCAATAACCTCAGAGGTACAAAGAGGGAGAAGTGTCCTGAGAGCAGCACAGTGGGGCAGGAAGAGCACCAGCTCTGGAGTCAGCCAGTCCTATACTCTACTCCGGGAATACTAGATGAGTGAATATGGCAAAGTCACTGAACTGCTGAGTCTTAGTTTCATCTATAAATCATGGAGACAAACACATAATTCATTGAGTATTAAATAAGACGAATAAAAAGATCTGAAACATAGTGCCTTAACAGAGAGGATCTTTTTGTAGATCACTGAGTATTTATTCTATGCTAAGCACTTTATATTTATTCCTCAGAGTAACTTGGGAGGTACTGGGAGGGTAAATAAGCAGGTTACCCATAGAAAGGCCCAACAGAGTAGAGCTTGAGTCCCTGTTCTGGCTCCCAGACTCAGGTTCCGAATCCCTACCTACTTCTTGTCTTTCTATACCTAATGTCACTTGTCTCTCCCTGCAAAGCAGAAGCAGCAATGCCAGGGACTGAGGAAGATTTTCATATAAAGTGAACAGGGCAGACCACTATCACACCCAGAAGAGGCAGGGAGACCAGCCTGGGCAACAGCCTGCAACAGATAGTCTGAAGGTTTTTTTCTGATTTTTATGAGTTCTCAGCCTTAAGAACAACACAGAAGCCATCTGCAGCAATCTAATATATTCCCTTGCCTTTGTGAAAAAGCAGTCTGTTCCTTTGGGCTCTCAGGAGACAGGACAGATGAGGATGGACACTCATGTGCTGCCTCCCACTGCTACTCCAAGAGGGCTATAACAATCTTGCCAGGTTTAGACACTTCTCATTCTCTAAAGGCTATGCTAAGGAGGTCACTTCTCAGCTTGTTCAAGTCAGCCATCACTGTGGCTGGGGAGCTGCTGGTCACCACCTGCTGGTTAGGAAGGAAAATAAGAGGCTGTAAGAGAGAAATGGGTCTAAGTTCTGACCGTATCACGAGGTAACAGATAATATGATAGGTCAGCTCTGTGTACAGAGGCCTAACAATTATCTTTAACAAAGAGATGGCAGGAAAATGAGAAAGGAAAGCTCAGTTGCTTATATGAGCCACAGCCCTAGCTACTGCCACAGACTGGAGTTGCATGTATCCTCCAGAGCAGGGCACTAGTACACTGCATTCTCTAAGGAGGATGCTCCCTGACACAGTATCATTTGGACCTACTAAGACACTAAGCTCTAACTAAAATACTAGGCTCTGTAAAACTTCTGCTTTGGTGAAGAGTCCTTACTTTCCAGAGCTGTTTAAAAACACACAAAGTTCACAATGGTCAAACGGAAAGTGCTCTCCTCATCGTAAGTAGTGGCAAATGTCCCTAGAGCAGGAACTACTTGGCTGGGCTCCAGTTCTGTACAAGTTTCAAACCCAAGGCTATGAAAATAGCAATCTAAGCTCTACTGACATAAAGTCTTGGGGAAATACAAAGCAGGAGAACTTGGATCACTTCTAGATACTGGGTCTATTTTTCATTTTTCTCCCTATTTTCCCAGAGCACTTTCTGTCTCAGCATATATAAAAGAGAACTTTACCAACAAAAGTAGAATACTTGGATGAGATTGGTGGGAACTTCCAGTCTTCTAACTCCCAAGCCACTTCCAGTCCAGGACAAAGGAGAAGAGCGATCATCAGGCTAGGAGAGCTAGCCATACATGTGAGGATTGTGTGGGCTAGATTCCTTAGCCTTTAAAACGGCAAGTGTGACTGGGCACACAAAACTGTCTTCCTCAGAGCAGGGTTGGATTGAAAAGGTGATTCTGGCACTTACTATTCTATAACATTATGTCTGCAAGACAGACTTTGGTTCCCATGCAGCTGGCTGGAATAATTATATATTCCTAATGTAGATCTGAAACCTAAATTTGGAAGGAGATAGTAGGCAGGCCAAATTTAGGCATGGGTTCAAGCAGCACCATCCAAACCAGGAAACAACATTGGCAGTGTGCAGCACCGAGAGCTATTAGACAGTCCTGCAGACAGCTCTGAAAGCTCTGACCTTCATTTGGTATTCTGGGCATATTAATGACTGATCAAAATTTGAGGACAGGGAGATGTAAGCAGTGGTGACTCAAACGTCTAAATATTAAGTCTAAATATTAAGGCTCTTTAAAAAATGGAACTCACTAGAATTTTCCTCATTTTTCAGAACTGCCAACATTTGGTTTTTATCAGTAATAATGGTTAATAGGCAAATTTCAAATTATAAAAAATCATAGTTGGTATATGTAAGATGTTATTAGGATTTGCAGCTTAAAACTAGAAGATTGAAACAGTCCATTCTTTTTGCTGTCTCCTCCTCATTTTCATTATTTCTTCCTTAAAATTGTCTGATAAAGCTCTGTCTTAAGATTTCCAAATGAGGACATGTTTGTCTGGCAAAGCATTTAAGACACACAGAAGACTGTTATTCCAGTTTCCTATATTTTGAAGATGTGTCCCCCTCCCCCAATTTTCAGTCTATTGGTAACCTAAGGTGGCCCTGCTGCCTCCTGGATGCTATCCTTACTCTGGTCCATAAGGCAATAACCTGCACCTAATGACTGGTCTACAGACACCCCTAACATTAGAGTGACTGAGACAAAGGCAACCAATGATTTCTAAAAGCCACTCTGAATACACTTCCCTTTCAAATGGCAGAATTAAAAAAAATGAAGTTGAAAAAAGGGACAAAGGTGCAAGACTTGTTGGAAGAAGAGAAGCTTACTCAATTCAAGTTACTGCGGCTTTTTACTAAGATGACACCTTGCACTGAGTACTTAAACTTAGGGAGAAAAATACAGTAGATTTTACAGAAAACAAATTTGAATCCATTGCAGAAATGTAATGATAAACAAGTGACACTGACAATTTCTATATACGGCAGGTCCTTCCCCATTTCCACTTGCCAACTCTTGGAATGCTTTCAACATCGGGGCTTGATCCTCATCTCTCACCTGTGGAATTGGCCCTGTCTGAAAGGGACATGGATGTGCCAATGGGCCATGGGCTGCTTGGGTGGTGGAGATGGCTGCGGGCTGGAGAAGCGAGGCTGCTGGAGTGGAAATGGTGGTGAGGGTTATCGAGGGAATGGATGGGATGGGCACTAACCACAGCTGTGAATGAACACAAGACAGAGAGATGCTTAACATGCGTGCACAGACACATACAAAAGTCACCTTTCCCACCTCCCATTTAACCAAATCTTTACTTTGGCTTTTTGGTGGTAGGTGGCTAGACAATCAGCCATCAATTTTATATTTGACTAAACAAATGAACACATTTCTAGTTATATTCTATACCTGTACATAATAAGAAAGTCTGAGGGATATATTCTGTTAACAGGAGTAATTTTTCAGGAACAGGGGTCAGGATTAAGGAAGTATTTTTTCTTTGCCTTATCTGCATTTCTGAATTCTTCTATTATAAACATGAATCATACAACTTTTACAATATCTATCTGAATATGTCATAAAATGTAAGTCCACAAGCAAATGTTTCTATTTTTTTCTGTCCTGCTAAAATGACATTAATTAAACTAATTAAAATGACATTCACTCTTGATTAATGGGTATTAATAAGTAGCTGTTTAATCAACTTTAATATATTAGAAGTAATGTAAATAAAAATTTTAACCTTCAATCTCAATCTAGTAATAAAAGTATGAATTATAATAGTACAGTACGATTTTTTTACTATGTCCAGCCTGGGGCTCAGCCTACCCATTAGCATTTTAAGCCATAAATGGATGTTCCTAGTTTCCTTTCCCTTTCTCTGACTAAAGGATTCAATTTAGGTAAAGAATAGAAAGTTCTGTATAGGTTCCATATGGAAAATCCTATGAAGCCTCTTTAATAAATCTTCCTGTTTAACCTGAGATATAAACAGTAAAAAACAATAAACCTAGAGTCAGAAAACACATTTTTCTTAGGTATTCCTTAGAGCAGCTGAAGAACAATGTTTATGATCAAGTTAACTAGCTGCACATTGCTCAAACAGGCAAACATGCAGGTATGGTAGACAAGGAACATAGGGATTCCCCTGTCTCCTTTTCTAAGCAAGTAGTCATAAATTTTAATAATCAAACTGCATCAGCACTTTGGAACCTACTAAAGTATCTTCTGTTCTGTGGGATCTCCATAGTTCTTTGTGGGGCTATCAACATCACCTTGGAAAGAGAACCCAGACCATGGAACAGATGCATTTCTTCTCCAGAGGCTCTAGCAGGTCCATGGGAATAAATTACAACCAGAAAAGTTAGCTGAGAAGGGTAATCATTAGTCTCAGATCAAGATCTCCCCTGGGGCAAGAGAAGTAGTTTGCAAAGTAAGACGCTTCAGAATCAATATTTTCCATAATTCAGGCTGGGGGGAGGGAATAAAATAGAGCTTGACCTAGGATGTGCAATCTGAAAGCATTCTAGGGACAGATGGTGAAAGAAAGCCAGAATGGACTCTGTTTTAAATGATATTTCAAATATTTCCAAATACATAAATAGTGATGTGTTGGTATAGAATGAAGTGAGTTGAACTGGAACGTGATGGGTCTGCGCAGGGTTTGGATCTGACCTCACCCCAACGCCAGCAAGCCATCTAGCTCTGCTCAGCTTTTCAGACCGAGGTAGGTGGATGCACCAGGTGCACAGCTGCTAGGCGGGTTTCAAAAAGGATCTCTCAAAGCTCCAAGTGTACCCCAGCACCTTGTTTCAGATACTTTTTTTTTCCTTTCTTTTTGTCTTTCGAGACAGGGTTTCTCTGTGTAACAGCCTTAGCTGTCCAGGAACTAGCCTTGTAGACCAGGCTGGCCTCGAACTCAGAGATCTGCCTACCTCTGCCGCCCGAGTGCTGGGATTAAAGGTGTGTGTCACCACAGCCCAGCAGGGTTTCAGATTCTTGAATGAAAAATTCTAACAACTACCCAACTATTTGGGCACAAATTACAGACTACTGTGTATTCATATGTATTTCTTCCTCACTAAACCAAAACCAACCAACCAAAACAAACAAACAAGAGAAAATTATTACAACCAGAATTGTATCTATCAAGAGTTCGATTTTCTAAGTTTTAGAAATAAGCCAGTTAAAGCAGAAACTGAGCCCTTAGAACACTCAAATTACCATTTTCTTATAAGTAAAAAACAAAAACAAGGGAAATAGATTAATCTAGTTTGTTGTGTGTTTTTTAAACTGGAGGTATCTACATAGGGAACCTATTAAAATATAGAAAATATGTTTTTCCCCTGTATGCTTCCAAGTGTAAGCCATTCTTTCTGCTATGGACATTAAGCTTAAATTACTTGTAAAAACTGCTTATTTTGAAACAGCCTTATTCTTTCAGAGCTGATCTCCCTTTACAATCTAGTGTCTTCTCTGGTGTGCACTGTGAGGATGTGTGAGTGAGGGAAGACAAACGTGCACGCTTGGAGGTTCCATCAGAAGTGTGGATGAGACCTTTTCCAAGTAGAGGATTTCATGCCATCAGTGCCTGTGTAGGACATTCAGAGCTGGTTAACCTTATCATTTGAGTGATGTGGCTATATAGTCTCTTAACTGCAAGACCCACATTGCCAGCTAATCTGAAAGGCCTTTTTATATTGAAACAGAAGCATGGGAAAGGACAAAGTAGATTGAAAATGATGATTCATCTTTGTCTTTCCCTGATCTGGAGACAGGATCTGACTGGCAGCCCAGGCTGCCCTTGAACTCCATTCTGACTCAGTCTCCTGAGTGTTAGGGTTACTCATTTACCACCATGCTTGGCACTTTTTGATTTTTTAAAAGATTAATTTTATTACTTTAAGCTATGTGTGTGTCTGTATGTTGGTTTGCGCACGTGAGTGCGATGTTCACGGAGGCTAGCAGTGAAAGAGCCCTCTGAAGTTGGAATTACAGTTGGTTGTGAGCCACCTGATATGAGTGCTGTGAACTGTACCTGGTCCTCTGCTCTAACGCTAAGCTGTCTCTTCAGCACATTCCTCTCTTTTGATTCTCAATAGTAACATTTAACTTACTTTTAATTTCAATTATTATGAAAGGAGTTCTAGTAACATAACTGCTTGACAAAATGAAGTATGGGTTAACGGAGCAAAAATGTTTTAAAAACTCCATGCTGCAATTTTGAAACAACTTTATAAAGTCTACTAAATAAAAGTTAAAACCCCATAGATGCTATCAGTACTGATCATGTGCACAACTTTTGGCAAAGCCCAGTTGCAGTATCAGGAGTTGCTTTCTTGTCTCTCCTGGGAGAGTACAGAATTTTTTTTTTTTATTAAATGATCTTGTGTGTGCAGGCACACATGTGCTACAGAATGTATGTGCTACTGTGCAGGTGGAGAGGTCAGAGAACAATTCTTGAGAGTTGGTTTTTCTCTTGCTACCACACGGGAAACAGAGAGCCAACTCAAGTTCTTAGACCTGCACGTAAGCATTGCTCTTCTCTGAGCCATCCTGCTAGCTGGGAAGTTAGCTTTTGAATCTATCTATAACTTAAAAATGTTACTATCAAGAATATTTAATTTTTATTTTTATGTGTATGGATGTTTACCCCATATGTGCACCATGTATATGGCTGGTGTCTGTGAAGGCCAGAAATGGGTGTCAGGATCCCCTGGAACTGGAGTTACAGATAGTTGTGAGCTACCATGTTGGCACTGGGAATCAAACCTGGATCTTCTGGAAGAGTAGTCAGTGTCCTTAAGCACTGAATCATCTTTTCTAGCTCAAGAATAACATTTACTATGTAATACAACAATACTTTGGTACTTCTTCTTCCTGTAAGGTGCCACAATATTGTCAGTTGATCTGTATCTTGCAATCAAGAGAAGTTAAAGAGACTACTCATAGCTATTTCCCACCATGACATGGAAGACTGGCAGCAGTGGGTGGAAGAGAGATGCTTCTACTTACGCTGAGGTGGCTGAGAGTCAAAAGGCATCATCATTTTTGGTCTCATTCCCCTCCTTCCAGCCAGTGTAGACATGCTGTCCTCTGACTCATGCCCTAGATATAAAGTATGGAGGTTAGTAGCAAGTATACACCCTAGGCCTCTGAGCAGCCTCAACAGTTACACGTTTCCAGTGGAGGGTTTGGGATTCACAAACAATGTACCAAACCAAGGAATTTACATTTGTAGCATTAAGCAAATTTCTGCTGAGATTAAAAAAAGATGATACGATGGTGCACACTGTACTTTAGTGAGATGTGTGTATAAGCATCCTTATCATAAAGGTTCTGAATGCCATAGTAACAGCTGCAGTCCAATGGAAAGGACATGGCCCAGTGCACACGCATGAATTAGGTGCCTCAAATACTCGACTGAATCCTGATGACAGACTTAAGATCTAGAAGGCTGCTCTTAAATGGTACATAACCTCTCCTGTTCTATAACAGCTAGCTATTGTTCATCAAACACTGGAGAAAAAGAAAAAAAACCCAACATACACATTTTTTTTTCCTTCAAGACAGGGATTCTCTGTGTAACAGCCCTGGATGACCTGGACCTCACTCTATAAACCAGACTGGCCTTGAACTCACAGAAGTTGGCCTGCCTCTGCCTCCCTAATGCTGGGATTAAAGATGTGTGCCTGCAACATACAGTTCTATAAAATTAACCTCTTACTGGAATTGTCAAGTTCAGGTAACCTTAAAAAGTGGAAACGGTACCTCTGTATGAATTCCGCCTTTGATGGATATTGCTATCCATGGAATTGTCGACTGGTGTAATATCTTGAGAGTTTCGAGGGATTGGAGTATCTGTCATGACAGGGTTTGGATCTGGAGACTTG
Source organism: Ondatra zibethicus (assembly GCA_004026605.1). Taxonomy (NCBI): domain Eukaryota; kingdom Metazoa; phylum Chordata; class Mammalia; order Rodentia; family Cricetidae; genus Ondatra; species Ondatra zibethicus. Next base: position 73,717 of record PVIU01002937.1, read on the forward strand.
TCAATAGGCTTCAACTCCAGTCTCTCATGATGGATCCATAGGTCTGGGGGCTTCACATCTTTGCAGTTGCCCTTATACTTATGGGAACCATTTACTGATTTGCAGGCAGCTCGTTTCCTAGGCACAGAATTAAGAGTAGTCCTTAAAATGAACTTCTTTTGAACATATTTGTCAAAGCACTATGTGATTAAAACTGATTTTCTGCTAGGTGTGGTGTCATTGGCCTATAATTCCAACTACTTAGGAGGCAGAGGCAGGAATATAAAATAGTTAAGGCTTGCCTGGCCTAGTTCAAGGGCAATCTATGCAAGTTAGCATGATTTACTCTCAACATAGAAAGTAAAAAGAGGGTCTGGAAATGTAGCTGAGAAGCAGAGTATATGTTTAGCATTGGGAAATACTAAATGCAATCCCCAATCAAAACAAAAAATACTTCAACCCAAAATAAGACAACAAACTCTTTATAGTATCCTGAGAGATACTTTAAACAAAGGCAGAAATGGAAACAAACAAATAGCAGCAACAACAAAAATCAGAGACAATTATTTCTGGAAATAGTAAATGTGGTTTTGTCTGTTCATATATTATTTGGATACTATGTCAGAGTATATCTGAATATTGTCATTTTTTTAAATTAAGAGAGTGAGATAGCATTTAAAAATAGAACCTCTAAAGCAGAAGGTTCCTCTACAAGTTTCCACTAGACAGAGAAAGGACAAGACGTAAAAATACAACAAGAAAAGGTAGAAATTAATGCCCAACAGAGGACAGAGGGAGTCATTTTCTAGGACCCCACCAGGACTACAAATAGGTGGAGTCAAGAATGTGACAGCAGTCTCCACTATACTGTAGTGCCTTCCTTCATTCATTCACTCACTTTCCCAGTCACCTTGTGCCTGTCAGATCCTGTGCTACACTGCTGTGCCCTCAGCACTTTTGATCAAATAAGGAAAACGACACCAAACTATTTTTAAATGCTCTGAGTTTACCGAAATGCCAAGTATTAATCTTAATAGTTGGAGCTCAGGTACACAGGGAAAATGTGCAGAATAAGTGACTTTTATGCTGAGACATAACGAGGACAGCACGTGTATTCCAGGTGGTGAAATCAGCTTATGTCAAAGCCCTGAAGTAGAACAGCAACCTTGTCTACTAGAGGGGTTCTGTAAAGTCCTGAGTGATGACAGGGTGTGCCATGAAGAGAATGATGGGAAACAGTGCTCAGGAGGCAGCCAAGGACCAGATCATGAAGAGTTTTTACAGCAGTACTAAGAAGATGAACTTCCCTCTATAAGAAAGGAGAAACAATTTAGTGGTTTTAAGCAAGAGAGTAGGAAGGTCAATCTTGAGTTAAAACTTTATCCCTATCATGTTGTGAAGAATGAGCTTGTGAGGTGGAGGCTGGATAGAGTCCATCAGTGCCTGTGGCAGTGGGAATGGAAGAGGCAGATTTGAAAGACATTTTTAGGAGTCAGAAATGATAGGACTTAGTGAGGGGTGAACACAGACTGGGTTCAGATAAAGAAGAAAAAGGAGTAAATGGTGAGGCCAAAGCTTCTGACTCAGGCCACTTACTTACACCGGGAATAGTAGACTAGAAGAAATTTTACTGAAAATACTAGGAATTTTGTTTTGGACATGTGTGTATTAGGTACTTTTTTCATTGCTATCTGGTGTGAAGCAATTTAAGGAAGGGAGAGTTTACAATTTGAGGGATACATTCCACGATGGCCAGCAGGGAATTGCTGGTCACACGGCACCTGTAAGTGGAAAGGAAGAGACTACACAAGAAGTGGGGCTGGGCTATGAATCCTCAAAGCTAACTCTCAGGGAACACTTCCTCCAACAAGGATCCATACCCCAAAGATTCCATAACCTTCGTAATAGAGCCACTAGCTATGGACCAAGTGTTCAAACACAGGAGCCTATAGAAGTAGGCATATTCACATCCAGGCTACATGCTGAATTTAGAGAAGAAACGTGAAAGAAGCAACAGGGTGTGTATGTCTGATACTCAGAAGAAAGAGGCCCGGCTGTAAATAGAAATAGTTTCTGGGAAGCATTGAGTAGATGAAACCACAGAAGTACATGAGGTCATGTGGAAGGGCTTGGAGAAGAGAGGAGGTCCTGACTCAGGCTCTGAGGAAATGTGCGTAATCCACTGAGAACAACTGTGCTGAAATGGTTGGGACAGAAAGGACAAATAAAGCTTCAACATGTAGTAAAGAAAGAAAAAAAAAAGACTCAAAGCTAATAGAAACAAATACAGTGGATCCTCATACCTGTGTTTCACAGTCTCAGATTCAACCAACTTCAGATTGTAAATTTTAAATTGCTTTTAAATTTCATTGAATGTGAACTTTTCCTTGTCACTCTTGAAGCAATACAGTATAAAAACCATTTGTACAGCAATTACTTAGCAGTCTCACATATGATTAAGATGGAGATGCTTTCTCAGAAATAAATCCCTCATGTTGTTTGGTGAATTACAGAGTACACTTTCATGGCTGTTCTGTCACTAGGTGATGTGACCTTACAGGACCACTGTGTCATATGTGGTAGCATTATAAGCTGAGCATTCCTAATCTTAAAGCTTGAAAATCATTGGGCACAGTGGCACATACCTCTGATGCCAGCAGTTTGGAGGCTGCAAAGTAAGTGTTTTAGCTTTGAGGCCAGCTTGCTGCAAAACCTTGCTTGCCTCAACATACCAAAAAATTATTCAGAAAATTTTGGTTAGAGAGGTAGCTCTCTCATCTCTTATAGTTTGGATGTGGTTTGTCTCCCCCAAAATTATGTGCTGGGAACCTCTTTAGTGGTAATAAGAGGTAATGGAATCTTTAAGAGATGGAGCCTAGTAGGAGGGAATTAAATCAATGGAGGAGATTAAGTATTTCTCACAGGACTCAATAGCTACTAAAAACAGGCTGTTGTGGTGGACTCTGGTACTCATTCCTGGGATCTTCTTTTGCATATAACTTTGTTTCTCTGCCATCCTGTGGCCAGGGACCCTCACCAGCATGCCAGAACCATGCTATTTGGACCGTTCAGGCCACCAGAATCTTTAAACAAATAAAGCTGTTTACAAAGTGCCTACCCTTAGGTATTTTAATGTAGAAAAACAAAATACACTAATACATCATCTGACAGCTTCTCTCTTCTTGAAGCAGAATCTTGGGTCATCTGTGAAGAGCCAGGGAACTAAAGAAAACGTGTTGAAAAACAACGAGGGCCTAAACTTTAAATTCTCTATTGATGTTGACACTGTAAATCGCTATAAAAGCCACTACCTGAACAAGAGGTACTTCAAATATTAAAGAGGAAAAAAAAAGGAACAAGAAAGACTCATGCTAATCTCAAACTCTCAGAGATCCGCTGCCTCTCTCTGCCTCCCAAGTACTGGGATTAAAGGCGTGCACCACCACCACCTGGCTTAATTTTGTTTTTTATATACTATTAAACCTCCCCAAATTCTAACATTAAATATAAGAGCAAGTTCATATAGATAGGTAAATGAAGCTCCAAATACAGAAACCTGCAGAAACATTCTAAAAAAGTTGTTTTTCAGGCTTTTAAGAAAAACAGTTTTCCATAATCAAAAGCAGAAGAGAGGCATAGGTAAAGGAGCCATCCTTGTCTTAGAAGAGGTCTGTAGTATAAACTATGGAAAGCTATTTGACAAGAGAGATTTAAAATATCACATAACCTATTTGATATAAAATAATTCAAATAGCAGTTACAAGGGAGCATATTACCTGTCCTATACATGGGAAATAAATACATTAGCTGGACATGGTGGCACATGCCTTTAATCCCAGCACCAGAGGCAGAGACAGGTGGATCTCTGTGAGTTCAAAGCCAGCCTGGTCTAAACAGCAGGTTATTGGCTAGTCAAGACTACATAGTGAGATCCTGTCTCAAATTTTTTTTTAAAAAAATTATGAGCTATAATATTTTATATAAGTTCATAGTTTCTCCAACCTCAGCCGACACACAGGCTATGAAATAGTCTATCGTAGGTCTGCTAGAAACTCTATGTGTTCTGCTAACTGCGTACATATACAGATGTGCTTTCTGGCTTTTGTGGTAAAAAGTAGATTTTTTTTTCTTCATCCCATTAAACGTTTTATTTTTATCAACTCAATATTTTACTTCTCATTTCTTTCATATATGTGTGCAAGTGTGTATAGAGTCCAGAGATTGACAACTGGTATCTTCCTCTATACTCTACACTGTATTTTTTAAAACAGGGTCTATCACTAAACTCAGCTCTCACAGACTGGCAAGGCTAGCCACCCAACAAGCTTGAGGACTCCGTTTGTCACCCCCTTTCACTCCACTCTACTGGAGTCAGAGATGTGTCCTGCCGAGTCTGACTTTATAAACTCAGGTCATGTTTGCATTTTAAGCGCTTTACTCACTGAACCACATTCCCCAGCTCATACTTTTTAGTTTTGTAAACATTTTTTTGTTGCTGTTATTGTTAAAAAATAAGACACAGGGCTGGAAAGATGGCTCAGAAGTTAGGAGAATAAACTGCTCTTGAAGATGACTTGAATTTGCTTCCCAGTACTACTGTGGGTTGGATCACAACCACCTATAATTCCAGTTCCAGAGGGATCTGAGGTCTCTGTGCCTATACCTACATATAGATACACATACACATAACTAAAAATAACAATAAAATACCAGGACACAAACATACATATTAGCCTAGGCTGTACACAGAATCAGATCTTGATGCCACTGTCTTGTATGTCCATATCTTGTCCTATTGGAAGGTCTTTGGAGAAAACAATATGTATGCCACTGTGTGGTCTCCTATGATTGACAGTGCCTTCTTCTAGATGCCCTTCTGAGGACCTGCCCCACTTCCTGATCAAGTCTCTCTACTCAGAAATGTCTATGGTGGGCTATGTGGTTATCTCTTTTCTTCAACAGAATTTTTAATTTATAAACAGCACATCATGGATATTCCTGCTTGTAGGTGTAAAATTTTTGGACTGGGACAGGGGAAGATATTTTCAAATATTTTATTTTTTAAAGACTGATTTTTATTTTTAATTATGTGTACACTTCTGCAGAGACCAGAAGTAGGTGTCAGATTCCTTTAAACTGAAGTTACAGATGGCTGTGAACCACCCAAAGTAGGTGATGGGAACAGAACTTGGGTCCACTACAAGAGTTGTACATGTTCCTAACTGCTGAGCAAGTTTCCCAAGCCCGCTCACTTTTCAAACTTTTTCAGGAGTTTGTTGAGGCTCACAAAAGCTTGTTAAACCTTAACTAAATTTCTTGGCAGGTCTTTTTCTTCCTCCTCCCATGGTTTCTTTTTCTCCTGTCTCTTCAACTTTGTGTTCAGTAGATGGCAGGAATATTTCAGCTCCATTAAAATCTTGTGGGACCTTGTATAATATACATAATCCCTGAGACATTCCCATGGTAGGGGCATTGTTGCATTTAAAGTGGCTTTTCATGTACTTTATGGTTTTTAATTCTTTGCATCACTCTAAAAACATAAGCAACATATAAGAAGCAAAAAACAAACAAAAAGCCAAAAAAAAGATACACTACAAGTTTATGGGTTACGTTTTAGGGATCCTTACTTCTTCTGGTGAGAAGTGGTGCGCCGGGTACAAAAGACAGCGATGATCACAACCACCACAATGGTGATGACACCAACAGAGACAATGATGACCAGCAGCATATTGCTATCTAGAGGAGAGGTAGGGCTCCCATGAGGGCTGTTGCTGCCTGCACAGGGAAAATGGTACACCTGTTAATTTGTTAGGTGATTTAAAAATATACATTCAATCAGGCTATTAAAGCATTCCAAGGTATTTCATGGGAACTTCCCTCATATCAGCCATCAGAGTTCCACATAATGTGGCACTCAAGGAAACTATTTCTAGATTCTAAGTTCCTAGGGATATGAGAGTCTGCTCCCCCCACACCTCCAGGGATTAGCACAGAGGTTTGCTCAAAGAATAGCATTTAGTAAAACCTTCAAGGGTACTGACATGGTAGAGCTTTCGAAACTCGAAGGTTCAGATACATTCTGACAAGTATGTCAGAGGTCTTGCCTCTCTGGTGTCTTGTAAGATGTGCACATTCATTTTTAAAAGCTACATGTTGAGCTGCAGAGATAGTGCAATAGGTAAGATGTTTGTTTTATAAATGTGAGTTCCTGGGTTCCATACCCAGAACCTCTGGGCATGGTGACATGAGTTTATAATCTCAGTGCTGGGGAAGCAAGGCAGGTGGAGCTCTGGTAGACAGAACATTGGAGCACAGGGATTGGTCAGCCTAGCCTACTTTGTGAGTTGCAGCCCAGTGAGAGACCCTGTCTTTTTTGTTTTGTTTTTCGAGACAGGATTTCTCTGTAGCTTTGGAGCCTGTCCTGGAACTAGCTCTTGTAGACCAGGCTGGCCTCGAACACACAAAGATCCGCCTGCCTCTGCCTCCCGAGTGCTGGGATTAAAGGCATGTGCCACCACTGCCCGGCGAGAGACCCTGTCTTAAAGTGTGGACAGAACCTGGGCCTCTGCATATACACACGGGCCATGTATATAACACCCCTCATCACCATTTCTAAATTCTTTGGGTTTTTTTTTTTGCTTTTAAAATAATATAAAATGCATATTCGTATAAAGTAAAATTTTTTCCTTAACATACAGATGTCTGAAATTACAAAATCACTATTTGAAAAATAGTCTTTTTTCATAAGCATACAGACAATACAATTTCCTTATTCTACTTCAGCAGGAAGCAGGTCTAGGCGTATGTATTACTTTGACAATTATTTATTGAGCGGTTACTATGTGCCAGTTATTATTGTAGGTATTCAAGATTCAACAGTGAAGAGCAAAGATGTGAATGCTGGGGGTGGGAGGTTGGCACAAGCAATAAACAAAACTCTAGTTAAGCATGCTATGACAAAAGCAGGGGAAGGTGCTACACTGCAGAGTGACTGTGTGGCTGACTTAGACTGAGTAGTTGAAAAGCTTTTCTGAATCTAATGTGGCTCTGCCCTGTGTGGCTCTGCCTCAAGTATAAGGTCTCTTTCTTTCCACAATGTTGGAGAAGAAAGGCCTGGAGCCTGCACCTGAATATCCCAGTAGACAGTGACTGAGTAGACAAGCCATGCAGAAAACAGCTTCTAGAACACACAATCTGGACTCTAAATTCAACTTGTTTTCATCTGCATAACTGTATTAATATTTTTTTAAAAAAGAAGCTTCTCTTAGAAATGGCTTTTGAGCTTATAATTAGACAAGAAGGATCTCATCATTCAAAGGCCTGAGAGCAGACACAGCAGAGCAGTGGTTCTCGACCTTGCTAATGCTGATGCTGTGACCCAGAGGTTGAGAACTGCTGCTCCAGAGGGAGGGGACAGAAACTAGAAGGAGCCTCAGGCATATTTATAAATTTGTGTTCCTCCCAACTTCAGTGGGCTAAACCTCTCATTGCAGTGTGTAGAAGTCAACGAACAGATGCATTATTATTCAAAGTGCTACAAATAAGCAACTGTGAATGCTCAGCTAGAGATGGAACATCTTTAGCAACTCTTGGTCCCTAACCCCAAAGGCTCAGAAAACGTTATGGAAGAGATGTCCCTTGCTTAGCACTAGGATTTCTGTTAGACTGTGTGGTGGCAAATGCCTGTAACGCCAACCCTTTGAAGACTGAAGCAGAAAGACTGTAGTAAATTGAGTCCAGTTTGGGTCACAGAGTGAATTCCAGTCTTACACTTGGTTATAGAATGAGCTCCTGTCTCAAAAACTAATCAACCAATTAACCAGAAACAAAGTAATTAAGAAGTAGGATGTTGTAGAAGGAACTGTTATCAAGAAGGCTGGGGGGACTGCTCAGTGGGCAAAGTGCTTTGAACTGAGTCTAAATTCCTGGCGCCCACAAATAATACAATTATAACCTCAGTACTGGTGGGACAGGGACGGGCAGATCCCAGGGCTTGCCAGCCAACCGTTAGTCTAGCTGATAAAAGGAGTGCTACGTTCCTAAATCAAAACTTTTCTCGTTGTGTGGGAATCCCTTCCAACGACACTGGATTATCTGACCTTCCAACTTCAATTCTATGATTTTATAGACATTTAAGTACAGTGCTAAATCTGAGGCTGATTTAGAATGGATTAAGAGCTTATTCTTTTACATTTGGTTCAATCATTTTTATCTTTCATTTCTGAGAAAAACTTAAGCAGATAACTTACAATGTAAATACTGACCTTCAATGAGATAACATTTTTATATCTGGGAAATACTACAGTACTAGAACCAATAAAATTAACCATACTGCTAACTTAATGCTACTATCAACAGAAATACTAAGCTACTGGGCTAGAATCTTGCAAAATGGGACAACCTGGCAAACCAAAAGCTAGGGAATCTGGGACATAAAGAACAGCAGAGGTGAAAGTATTTCTTTTCTGCATTCAACACAAATAAGTTTTCATTTACTTAGATTTAACTTCTAATGTTATAAGTCAGACAAAAGTTTCTAAGAGTAAGAAGGGGCCACCAAAGTGGCTGTCAACACTCTTGCTTGAGGTCATTATTACATGTTTTTCTTTTATTATTATTATTTTTTTTTATTTTTTTTCAGTGGCGCACGAACTGTACATTATTACATGTATTTCTATATGTCTGCCCTGGACTACTGGACCAGTTTCCTTTTCCCCCTGATTTCATCTTCTTAGCTCTCAATCAATTCTTCATGATTCTCAGACTAATAATAGCAGATACTGATAAATGGTAGTCTTAATTTATCAGTACTGTCAGACATTCTACATATGTGATTTATAGGAAAAAGTCCAGATTTTTTAGCACTGCTATCTGGGCTTTTGTCAGGCTAGTTCTAACTTACGTGTACACTTCCACTCTACCTCCAGTCAGCAGGGCCCTAAGGAAAGCAGGTGATGCTGATATGCCTTTGCATGTGCTGTTGGTGCTTCCCAGAACGTCTGATGCCCATCTTGACATTTAGCAGGTGTTTCTCCTCTAAATATTTTTAGTTATGTGTTTGTATCTGAGTGTCTGTGTATGTGTGTGTGAATGCCTGTGGAGGCCAGAGGAGGGCACTGGCTCTCCTGAAATTGGAGATACAGGTGACTGTTAACCAAGCAACCTGGATGGGAACTAAATTCCAATCTACTACATGAACAAGAAGTGCTCTTAACTACTGAGCCATCTCTCCAGTTCTGAATCTTTTATCCACCCTTTAGGATATGGAATAGATAATATCTCTTTTACAAAGCCTTCCTAATTTTCTATCAATTGCCTTTTTACTTTCTTCCTCCTATGGTCTGCCAGAGTCTGAACCTTCAAAATACAAAGTACAAGTAGATATATAAATGAAGGAAAAGACAGAGGAAAATTACTTCCTTACAGTCTTGGCACTTAAACTGTCTACAGGCAAATGCATGAAGGAAAACATTTCTAAACAATGGTAGTATAAAACTTTTGGAAGCATTCAAGTGTATCTTGTTCTTCAAAACGTCAGCTGATTTCCCCAAAGCATGGGCATTAGACAGACAGCTGGAGTGTACGAAGTTATTCACTGTACTCCCATGTTTATGATGAAGAGATGATGAGACAGTGAAAACCAATTCTACTGACTACTTTTTGGACATTTTGCCACCTGGACTCTTACAGCTGGCATAGAATCACCTGCATTTTAGGCTGCATGTGACAGTGAAAAAAGCACAATCAGAAGACAGAGGTCTGAATTTTGGTTTCATGCCAGAATTAGTGGGTGGCCTCAGACACACCACTTTTCCACTGATTTTCTTACTATATCAACTGGGAATAATGCAGTCTGTTCTCCTTAATTCCCGGAGTGCAGGAGCAGTGGTAAGTTTAAGTGTGAAAGTAACTCAGAAATGCTGAGTAACATTCTGTGGAGAAGGAAGTGGCCTTTTAAGAAACAAAATTATTTATTTTTATTTAATGTGTACAGGTGTTTTGCCTGCATGTATGTCTGTACACTACATTCACACAGGGCCCAAGGAGGCCAGAAGAGGATTGTAGATCCCTTGGGACTAGAGTTAGACAGCTGTGAGCTACCATGTGTGTGCTGAGAAATGAACCCAGGTCCTCTGCTCTTAGCCATGTCTACAGCACCAAGAAGGAAGTGTTACTCAACTGAGGGTACTAGCTTGCAGAATGGTAGAAAAGTAGAATCCACCCCCCCCCAAATTCACAAACTAAAAATAAGTAAAGGAGATATTGAGATTCTGAAGCAGTTCTCTGGCTTGTGACGGGTAATGGCTACTTCTACCAGAGGGCTAATTTTTGAATATCCAACTCTTTTCTGGAGATAGTAGGGAACAGATGGTTTGTTTAGGCATCAATTTTGTCTCCAGCCAGCTACATGGAGAAACAAGATTCTATGATGACTAGCCTTCCAGTAGTAATTCAGCAACATTTGCTGCAAAACGGTCAATGCTAGATCTGCTAAATGAAACACTACATCTACATGCCATAACCCTACTCTACATGCCATAACCCAACACTGAAGCTATAAAACACATTTGAAAAATTTAAGCAAAACTGCGTAATGTCTATAGCAAGCTGAAAAAAGTCTTAGAGAAGGCTTTACCACTCATTGGAGGTTTATAGTCAGATCCTAGGTCTGGCAGTCGGCTTCCTTTTCCTGCCGATCCTAAGGCTGAAGCAGAAGAAATCATGTCAATAACAAGTCAACATGTAGGTATGACAGTCCACTTCACAGCTAGTGAGTGCTTTCTAAACACAAATCATCTCAGTCTATTCTGTAACAAAATGAAACAACACAAATAATGGGCGAATGCAGTTTGTGTGCCAAGGTAAACAGAAACAGTTTTCGGTGCAAGGAGGCATCTAGAAGACTGATGTCTCTGTTTCAAGGCTATGACCAGACTACCACTCTGCTGTTCAGAAGTGGAGAACTCCCCCATTTCTCTAGCCCAGGAAGTGAGGCTCAGAGCAGACATGTAGATGTAGTCTCTCTCTCTTTTTTTTTAATGACAAAAGAAACTAAGGGAGTAAGTGAAGTTGATGCTTGTACCAAACAACTGTATTCTCCAAAGGACTTGGTGATGCTGAGCTGATCTAGCTTGGCTAGTGTCAGTACTGTTCTTCTTCTTCTTTTTTTTCCTCCAGATTATGAAGTTGCCCTTCTAAATAAGAAGTTAACCTAAGCAAGGGCAGGAAGGTAAGCAGAGGTTCAAATCATATTGTCACTTTTCCTTTTCTTTCACCTAGGCATTAAAAAGCAGAAAAAACCCAGCCTTCCTTTCAGTTGCTTATATAGGTCACTGTCATCTGATCTCAGTCCCAAGTTCAAGTAAGTGAGGCTGCTGATTCAGGCCTGGTGTCTCCCTAAGCAGCAGACCTCAGGAGACAGAAACACCAGGTTTTTGATTTATAATCCTTATTCTTTGTTTTCAGTCTATTTTTTCACATTTATACCAAAACTCCCCAGGGGAAGCCCTTCCTCCATAAAGTAAAGGTATTCCTCAATTCGAAGTTACTAGCCAGAAGTTAGTAGCAGCAAGCTCTTGAAAAGAGGCCCACAAGAATGGTAAATAAAAGCTGCTCCTTCCAGTTAATAGCACACAGTACCTAAGAGATGGCCCTTCAACACCTGCTCCACTACACAGCAGTATAGGCAAGTTATTTATTTCATCATTTGTGTCTCTTTTTCCTTAAGTTAAAGCAGGGATACCAAAAGCATCTACTTTAATACACTGCTGTGAGGCTAAATGGAAAATTAAGACCATGAAAAACTGTGACTACTACTTGGTGTGTAATAAATGTTAACTATTACAAACATAATAAATTCAGGGAAGAATATACTCTTTCCCTTTATGGAGGCAGAGTACATGGAGCTCTAGTAAACACTTTCGAGAGACAGCGTCACAAATAACGCTTGACTAGAAGTGTATAAACTACATTTATTTCTGCAAAACATTAGCACTAATGTCAATTCCTCTTTCCTCTTATAAATTACCATATTTTAAAAGAAACAAAAGAAACCCAAATCTAAGGCTGTGTAAGTAGTTCATCTAACAGAATAAATCTAGAGGCTAAATATAATTTGGTATGTTCTCAGAAGCCAAAATCCTACATAAGAAAGGAAAAGAAGTTCTTGGCTCCTATGGTACAGTTTCAGGATTTCTAGTGCATATCTAATTTAATTTAGTCCCTGACCCTTTTTCATTGTTCATATTTATTACTTTATCCTCTTATTTCTGAGGCTATCATTTCTCCCAAGTGACACACACTACACATCAAGATTCCAGTTGTTCTTCATGTGCTATTACCTCAGGCAAAATCTAATTGGCAGAGATACTTGACATTTTAAGGTTCTTCATATTTAAATGTTCATGATCATTATGCAGGCTACATTTAAATTAAACTTTCCAGAGCACTGCATCATGTAATAAAACAAAACAAAAACCAAAAAATTGCCATTGAACATGCTTTGCCAAGATTATTAGTTAGTTTATATTCCTGTATTTCCTAATATTTTTCTTTAATAATTAAAGAATAAACAATAATTTCAAAGGATGTCTCTAGTACCCAAAACACCAAAAGGTAAAGAATTTTGAATAGCAGAGGCATGGAACAACTAAGTGTTAACAGTTACTAAGTGAAGGGAGAGAGCAAAGCACATTTACGTTCTCTGCATATACAATGTAATGACTTGTGAAATCCCATTCTTGCAAATACTCACTAAAAATTATGCCTGCAGTTTTCTTCCATGTACAACAAAAGACTTGTTGAATACAAACACAATTCCAAAGTCATGAAACTCAATGCTTCAAGTTCTGACTCTTTCTTGTATTAGCCAATATCTTAAAAACCTTGTATTTCTGATTACTACTCTTAAACCATGAAAGAAATTATCAAATTTACTTTCAGTGGTCTTTTGCAGTATGGAAATCCTCAGGGATAAAAATCACAAAGTACAGCTACCATGCCACCAGAGCAATTAAAATAAAAAAGTGCTGACCAATGACTTCAATACTGATGGCATCAAGCCTCATGCTTTGTAAGTGTCCAGGCTGTATATTTTTTATTCTTTTATAAAAATGGCCATATTTAATATTTAAGAAGATAAATAGAAAGAGCTGTAAATTAACATATTACAAAAGAATAAATTCTTGGTTGCAGATAAACACATATTTAACAGAATTCATGTATGTGAGAAGGAAAATATAGTATTTTCTGAATTTGATATTAACTTCTCATTTAAAGAAATAAAATTCTAAATGTTACAAATAAGGAAGGTTGGTATACTGATCACTTTATGCCTCAAATGCTTATCACTGTTTATAACATTAGCATCTGAACACCTAAGGATAACCTGACCTTCAATTAAGGCCAGTCTTGAGGTTATTCAACTCAGTTTTCTTCCACCAGTGGATTTAGCTTCTAAGTGAATCTCTCAGCTTTTCAGATATCCCAAGGGATAAAAACATGGACTCAACTCTACTTTGGCCTATAAATATGTGTGTGGTATTTAACACATGGTACTAATTTTCAGGGGGAAAGATGAAACAAAAAGCTCATAACAGGTCACAAAAGAAAGAAATGAGAGAGAGGCCATCTACTCATTTACCTTGGTCATTAGGCATTTTATCAGAGGAGTCCGCTGACAGGCCAAGCACAGGGGAAGAGGAAACAAGAGCAAGGATCACCAGCTTTGAAGATGGACAGACAGAAGTTTTAAAGGAAAAAATAAAATTCCCACAAACTTCCAAATAAACTGACAATAGAAATTTAGATTTCCATATTTCCACAGACTCAGCACCCAACTCAATTTTACTATCTAAGCTTGCTTGGCTTATTATTTTATATTCATTTTCTTGAGCTTTACATAAACAACCCCTTCCAGTCTCGTTCTCTACAAAGGTTGCAATATAACGTTTTTATGTTAAGAGCCTGAGTGTGCTGAAAGAACATCTGTCATAATAATATGTAGCATAACTCTATGGAAACCAAAAGAATCACTTCTGAGTTCTCAGATAAAACTTTAAGATTACTACAATTCTTCTGCCCAGATACGCAGAGCCAGAGTTCCCGCCTATGTGGACTGGGAGAGTACCGATTTGGCAGTTAGTGGGTAGGAGAGGAATTCTTTGGAAGTTGTCACAGCAAGGCTGGCAAGTTCATTACCAGCATTTCCCAAATTACCCACAGTTTCTACATGCTGCAGCCCACTCTTTAGATAGCATATTACAATCCTTGGCTCAGGGAGCTTTACCTTTGGGTGTTCTGAACTGGACAGCTTCAGACATGGGCCCCATGCCTTTTGAGTTCCGGGCCTGGATTTTGAAGTAGTATGGTGTATCAAGTGTTAACTCTTGAATCTGGTGAGTCAGTCTGTTTCCCACAACAGGTTCAATGACCCAGTCATGTATCTCTGCATTCACATCTGTGCTGTAATAGATGATGTAACCTGTCCAAAGCAATTAACAGAAAAAGAAATCCCATTTCTGTTTTTCTTTTTGCAATCAGGGAGTCAATAAATGCTTATGATTTAAAATAATAGAGTTCTGAGACTTAGGAATGATATGACATGATCAATTAGCTCCAACCAACGTCATCTCTTAGGAGAAAAATGCTTGGTAGATTGGAAAACCTCTGACAAAGTTCTAAAATTGGGGCAGGTGAGGCCACAGAAACATGTCACCAGATACTTCCACCAGGGGGCACTCAATCCCCACAGACAAGGCAGAAGCCTACCTGACTCACACTGTGCAAAAAAGTGATTTATTGTTTAAGGTTTTAAAAGACAAAGTAAAAAGTAATCAGAGTCAAGGTATTTCTCTTACAGAAGAGGCAATGTAGGAACCTAAAAAAAACAAGATACAAAGCCTATAATTTATGGAAAAGGACATCTTATCCAAAGTTACAGGAACACGATGTAGATGTAAAACAGCTACAGAGTGAGTTCCAGCCAGGGCTACACAGAGAAATCCTGTCTCAAAAAACCAAATAAGACAGACAACCCCAACAACAACAACAACAAAAAACCCAAAAACAAAGTTACATGAACAAAATGCTAAGAAACACATTCTCTTTCTCAGTCTTTAGGCCACCTTCCTCATATTTCAGAGGGTAAACTGGTTCTTCAGGACACTACTAATATGGCAGAGGTCCCAAACAGCAGCCAGTATCTCCTCTATTATGGGAAATTTCTCTCCAAAGCTGAAGAGAAAAAAAATCTTCAGTTCCTTTGTAGGCCTAGGATATTCAAGCTTTTAATTCTAGTAGTGAGAGCACAGAAACTTGAAGCAGCAGAGTTTGGGGTACAGGTGGTTTAAAAACCTAGTGGTTTTGGGGGGCTTTAACATAGAAGAACAGTTTATGCATATTAGGTAATTCCCGTAGAATGAAACACACAAGTTCAAAGCAAGTCACCTGGGGAGTGAACAGCTTTGTGGAAAATAAACAAAGGCTGTACGCATACTCTAGCCCCACCAGATATTGTTAAACCAAACTACTGGCTGGCCACTCAATTCCGTGCTACTCTGGGCAGACTGCACTCTCTGCTCCAATTTCAAGGACCAACATGGCTCATAGCACTCCCTACAATGACCAAGTCAGCCATGCACTCCCACTTCTACTGACAAAACGGTTCTTGCCTGGAGTCGTGCATAGTCTAAGGCATCTCACCTGTAATCTTGCCGTTAGCTTCAGAGGGAGGCTGCCAGTTCACTATTATGGTCCTAGGTTTTCCTTCTTTACTCACAACGGTCACATCTTTAGGTGGAGAAGTAGGAACTACAAAACAACAAATACTGTCCACTTCAATATAATTCACATTTTTCCAACTCTTTTCATTGATAAAGCACAGTAAATGTATAGGACAAAGACAAAACCTCCTGGTTTCAATACCTCAAGTCTATGTGTAGCCAACCATCTCTAATAAAAAGATTATACAGAGTATCAAAGAAAAAACAAAACAAATACTATGAGGATAGAGAATGGGCCTGTGGGCTGGAGCCTGGGATACATACTCAACGGAATCAAAAGCCACTGCTTTCAAGCACAGACTTCTGTCTGGTGTTGTACAATCACATCTCCTTAAGGCTATAACCTAGAGAGGCATGTGTAGTCAGGACACCAAACTGAGAGCAGTTACATAACTGGTCCCACATTGCTTTTTCTCACTTGATTTGGCTTATCTGGTAGGACATTTTAAACTGAAATCGTTTTCTCTCTTGCTTAGTTAGCGCTTCAAGCTAAATATGGCTTTTAAAAGCTCAATTCCCTCTAAGAAACAATTTACAATTTGGTATTTTTCATTTTAAGCTCTCACTGAAGGCACACCACCACATGCTGATGTCACTGCTTTAAATAAAAGCTGTTCATCATCAGAAAAGCCAACAAGAAAATGGCCTTTCTACATTATACCCAAGAACTTTAAATGCAAGGTATGAGTAGGAAAATGTTCAAATCAACTTCCTAAAACACAGGAGTTCCAATATAAGATGGGAAAGCCTAGTGAAACAATCATCCTAAGGGAAAATAAAAATTTGACTTATTAGTCAATAAGCTGGAAATAAAGCAAAAAGATATTATTAAAATAGAGCTGATTGTGGTAGTGTACACCTTTAATTCTAGCATTCCTGAGGCAGAGGCAAGCAGGATCTCTGTGAGTTGAATGTCATCTTGGTCTATACAGTGAGTATGAAAACAGCTAGGGCTACACAGTGAGAGTATGGCTCAAAACAAAGCCAAAACAACAACAACAAACAAGCAAGCAAACAAAAAAAATAAACAGAAAAGAAAGCAAACTAATGATTATTTACTCTTTTATATACTATATTCCTAACTTTCCAGTTCAGTCCCCTTTCCTGTAGAAATTCCAAGCAACTGTGCAGAACACCCAGACTAGTGTATACAGAATGTGGAAGTTTAGCTTTTCATTATGCCAGAAACAGACCAGAATATACAGATTCCCAAGGTCATTTATATCCTCATCCCAGCAAAGCCCAAATGATGTGAAAGAAGGGGCTTAAAGAGAGTGAGCAAAAAAGAAACAGATCTCAAGGCTAGCAGCATACTCTTTCTTTAATCTGCTTAGTTATCTTTTCTCCCTTACGTGTACTTACAAATACCAAAGGCTAGTTCAGTTGAAAATCTTATAGAGCTGCTTTCAAAGAAAGCCCTGGGCTATCAGTAAAGTGTTCAGACTAGGCAAGCAAGGCTGAGCAACTGCTTGGTCAAGGGCAGGTCAATTCATTTCTTTCAATTTCAATTTGTCAGTGAAGCAGGATTAATGACAATAATCTCTTGTATCTACCCACAAGCTTTTCCATCTGTTCCTCATTTTACCTTATAATACTCTTCTAAAGTAGAAAAGGGGTTGATTCCACCCAAATTGGAAGAAACTGAGATTCAGAAGGATTAGGTAATATGCTCATGTGAGCACAGTCAAAAGAAAGCTGACCTGAGATTGAATTCAAGTCTCTTAATTTCTAAAACCTAGTCTGTCTTGCATTATACTATTCTGCTGTTTACTAATGTTCTGGCAAAGTGATCAAAAAATCCACAAGAGTTGAAATGGGTTCTGTAGAGATGTCAGTATGTGTCCTCACCCCCTGCAAAGTAAAGGTGGTGATAAGATGTCCCATGGCTGAGAATGTGGCACAACAACAGCGTGAATTTCTACAGGCTTTCACAATTTACAAAGAAAAGAAATACCACGTGACATGGATTTACACTATACATACCTAACTCAAACGTAGCTCCATGAGCTGTCATACTCCATGTGCTTGATCTTCTACCTTTGGTCACCATCACAGAGAACTCATATAATGTATTCGGCTTTAAACCAGTAACCAAATAGCTTAAAGTTGTTGCATTAGCATTCTGGAAAAGTATGAATCAAGAACTTAAAACAAGAAAGCACCACTGATTAGCTTTTTTTACCCAGAGCAAATGTTTAGTACCTTATACTTGGTGTTTGCTGGGATGTTGGTCTTCCACCGGACTGTGTAGTAGCGGGAATCTGTGATCTTCTGGTGTTTGGGCAGGGAGTTGTCCGCCCATGTAATCCTTATGGTGTCATGACTCAGAATGGAAGCCTGAACTCCCACTGGTGGCATCATGGGAGTGGGATCTGGCACTGGAGTGTATGGAGCATTAATAACAAATAAATCAACTTCAGAAGTGTCTGGGTAAAAATTAATTAAGAAAGGGAAGTGGCGTTTTAACATAAACAAAAATAAAAGGGAATGCGGAGAATATAATGGAATGGAAGATGAGAAGTGGAGAAAAAGAAAGAAAATCCAGAGTTAATAAATAGCCCTCATTCATTCAGAATACTTCTACTGTGTTGTTTTTGTTTTTGTGTGTTTTAGGAAAAGAATTGTAGAAAATGTTACACAAATTAGTACTTAACTATATTTTCAACCATACTCTAAAAACATTGAAAAATGATAATTGAGTGATTGTGTTAACATATATATATGCTTGAATTTTCTTTGAATTAATTGGAAACATTACCTATTGTCAAAAGATCATAAGAAATAAAAACTGCTCTTAAAATCCAGAGTATAATACCTGAACAAGCAATAAAAAGCTCATGTTCTGTTTCAGATTTTAGCAACTTTTACTGAATGGGGCATGAGTTACTAGTGCCCATCACTGGACAATGAGATGGTTCATCTCTCAAAGCTGAATGTCAGTCTATGGTTAAGCAAATTTAGGCTTGCTGGCATTTTGAGAGCAGAGGTAATAGAGATATGGCTCACAGCTGAATAAATCCAAACACTCATCTTCCTTAAGAGAAGGTAAACTGACACCAAGTTGCACTGTCTGCTGTATTTTCTCCAGCAGTCAGAATAAGGTAGAGAACAAGTCCCCATCATTTACAATGCCATATTATCATGGGTTCAAGTGGCACAGCACTGACAAGATCACAGCACTTGTTTGAGGAAAGGAAGAGCACACTAACGCTGTGTTCAATGCAGCAAATGCACTCTATTGCAAATCAGAGAGGACAGTGAGTAAAAAAAAAAAAAATCATCAAGGGCCACAGATGGAGTGCAGGACAATGGGATCTCTGGGTTTTCCCAACTCCTAGCTACATTTTCTAAATACACACATTCACTTATTTTAAAAGTTCAGGTTTTAAATGTTGTTTCCCCATATAGTTGTTGTGACTGGTTTTATATATAACTAAAAGTTGGTAATGACACAGACCTTGTTTATGAATAATTGCTACATTAAAGAAATAATCTTCATGTGTGTATTTTCTGCACAATGAATACTAAAAATAACAGAGGGGCAGTCTATAGGGCTTTGTTCTATGACTTGTCAGAATACATACTAATTAATTACAATGAACCTTCATATGCAGAAATAATTATTCTTTAAGGAACATCTTATATGTGACAACTCTTGTGTAAAATAACCAGTTTACATGACTTAGAAGCATTTCCTTGTACATTTATATTATTTCTGCATTCTTAAACCAATTCTTTTGGTTTAAAATTCTTTTCTATTGTAGTTCAATTTAAGAAGGTAAAGGTCACTTTTTGAATATTTTTTTCTGGGACACCTAAACTATTTCTAACAGAACTTTTAAATTGTAGGTACACAATCATAAAACATGTAGGAGTAATGACATTTGTACAAAGTAGAGGCTTTAAAAAAAGGGACAAAGATTATCTTTTAGTAAGCAAGAACACTGCCAAGTCTATACAGTTACTTAAAGCATCCTTATGTCAGCTTGTGATACTGATACAAAGTCATGGTCAACAAATGGAGAAATGCATTTATAAAAGTAAATTATTTTGTATTTAGGACTCTATAAAAATTATGTCTATGAGTGTTTTGCCTGCATGTATGTATATGCATCATGTGTGTGCCTTGTGCTCTCAGAGGGCAGAGGAGGGAGTCAGATTCCTGAAACTGGAGCTATGGATGGCTGTGAGTCACCACGAAGGTGCTGAAAATGGGATCAGGGTCCTCTGGAAGAAGTGCTCTTTACCGCTTAGCCATCTCAACAGTTACCAGTTCTAGGATTCTTAAAAAGGTCACAACTCTAATATACTGACTTCAATAAATTTTCTCATTCAGATCTAAGAAGTTTTACAACAGTACAGACATTTACATTATATTTATATTATTTCAAAGATATTTAAAATGTAAAGAGTGATTACTTATCTCTTATAATAAATATAGCTGATCAAATGGGTAGTACCTTTGATTTTTATACCTTTACATGAACTTTATGAAGGGCACAGAAAAAATATTTTCCTAACCAACTCAGATATCTGACCATAAACAAATGTTAACTTCACCAAACACACACACACACACACACACACACACACACACACACACACACATATATATATTGATATGCTATGATGTGTAACCTATATTACATATGTGTGTGTGTGTATATATATATATATATCCCTTCATTTTTGATTCATTATAGTTATACCATGTCTAAAAGATGAGTTACAGTTAATTTTCTCAAACTATATATTCTAGATTCTAACATATTAAAAACATGTATGTACCTACAAAGAATAGCTTACATGACAAACAATAGTTTAAATAAGAAAACCAGGAACTAACAGAATTCTGTACGAAGAAAGCCAGCTTATTACTCATCCCAAGTCTGCATTCCGAGTTGCCATGTATTTTTCCTTCACAAACACCCATCATACTCTACATAAGCAGCTGTGAAAGTGCAGATGACCAAAGGCGACAGGATGCCCTACCTGTGTGAGGTCTGGTCACAGCACTCTCATAAAGGGGGATGCCTTCGCCAACATTGTTGAATGCTTTCAGGGTAATCACATAATGAGAGCTTGGATCTGAGGGAAAGAAGTCAAAACAATTTTTTTAATGTTCTCTACAGGATTTAAGAAATACAACAGTGACTATCTAATCATGGAAAATTCATAAAGGGTTACAGGTTTTTTGATGGGATTGGTTATTTTGGGATATGAAGAGATGTGGAGATAGCAGTACATGTAGGAAAAAAAAATGGTTGCATCAGTTTCTTGGATTTAGCTTCAGAGTGGAGGTAGACTATTCTTCCTTTCCTGGAGTTTACTAAGGTTTAAGATGCTCATTGTATGGTATAAGGCTTTTGTATACCAGAAGCCTTCAGGTGCAGCTTGAAATTAAACCCCTTCTATCCCTGACCACAACAGCTAAGGTAAAGAAACAGGAAATAATCTGAGAGTGCCAAATGTCTCCAACATTCCAGGGAACCTCCTAATCCAGAGCAGCCAACTTCTTGATGAGACAAGACATGCCCAGGATTTGATTGTCTGTAGGTAATTCTGTAAGATGAAGAGAACAATCTCTCTAGGGCAGTGTTTCTCAACCTGCGGGTCTGAACCCCCACAGGGTTGCATACCAGACATTCTGCATATCAAAATTTACATTATGATTCAATGTCAGCAGCAAAATTACAGTTACAAAGTAGCAACAAAATAATTGTATGGTTGGGGGTCACCACAACAGGAGGAAGTATATTAAAGGGTTGCAGCATTAGGAAGGCTGAAAACCGTGGCTCTAGGGGATCTTTCAAAATTTCTTGTTAAATTCAAAGAGGTGGCATTAAGCAACAGGTTGGACAACATTTACAAGAAAGAACCTGAGAGTCATTAGGCCCTCCCTTCTTGCTGAACAGTGGTGGCACACGCCTTTAATTCCAGCACTCGGGAGGCAGAGGCAGGCAGATCTCTGTGAGTTTGAGGCCAGTGTGGTCTACAAGAGCTAGTTCCAGGACAGCTAGGGCTGTTGCACAGAGAAACCGTTTTGAAAAACAAACAACAACAACAAAAAAAAAAACAGAACAAACAAAACAAAACAAAAGACCTCCCTTCTTGGCAAACAAACAAGACTTGCTGATTCTGTTCCTCACTATTTTCTCCTTGTTCTCAGTGCTTCCTCTTCCCAGGCTGCCACCATTCCCCATTCTGAGGGCATTTTCAACCCTCGCCCTATACACACATTAACCTATCCATTCAGAAGGGTTCATTTTACAATGGTAACCCCTCTAGTTATATCACCTGTATCGCCCATTCCCCCTTAGAACTGTGAATACATCATCACCATCATCATCATCATCATCATTTGGGGTTATTGAGACAGGGATTCATGTAGTCCTACCTGGCCCTGAACTTGCTATGTAGCTGAAGCTGGTCTTGAACTCTTGCTCTTTCTGCCTCTACTTCTTGACTGCTAGGATTATATGTGCATGCCACCATGACCAGCTCTCAGATATTTTTAAAATGTATTATTTCTAATAGCTGTATAATGGTCTTTTTCTTTGCTTTCTCTCTATACAGTGTCTCAGACACTGTAGGTGTTCAATAATCATCTGTTAACTGATCAAAAAAAAAAGGATTGGCAAAAAGATATCAAGTTTAGTTTAAATTTTGGGCCAGGTGGAATATGGGTTACATCTAGATGCAGGTGTCCAGTGGGCAGATAAGTGTATTGAACATGAAGTTCAGAAGAGATCTTAAGTTAGATGAATTCCTAAATGAACTTCTTCACTTCTGACTTCTTTCACTCAGTATTTTATGAATCTATTAGACTAGTAAACACATTTTATTTTATGCCAAACTTATTTTGTTTTTGCTATTTCTAAATATACATAATTCTTTTCTAATAGAGTCTACTGCTTATTCTCTTTAGCATAATCTGTGTTCCTTCTTGCTGCTCTGTTTCAAACACTATTCTGGTTCAAGCTTTCAAGCCCAGCTAACTTTCTTCGTGGACTGTTCTATGTGCCTTATTCAGGTTTTCCTGCTCTGAATGAACATACTTCACTTCAACTCACTTTACCGTTTCTTGTGTTTTCCTTTGGTTCTCCGAAGAGACTGAAAGTTCCAGGAAATCAAGGACTAAGTCCTGACTGCACTGCAAAGGACTTTTATTTTAGAAGTCTCATAAGGGAAACAGTAGGAAGCTGGCCATCACAGGGACATTTTTATCCACTGAAAAACTTTGGTTTACCTATCCAACAATTGCTTGTAAGACTACTCATGTGGAAAAGCCTCCTGGGTTTAGTTGATCTGTCTCTTTTTAGAAAGAAAAACAGAAAATATATTTTGTTTTTGACTACATTTATAAAATATTGCCTATTTTCTTCCATAAAAGATTTGGTAACTCATTTGTCAGGCACTTAAAGCTGTTCTTAGAAAAGGTGTTTAAAAAGCAATGGTTTGAATAAAAAATCAGCAGGGATTATAAATTAAGAGACAAGTCTTTTAGAGAAATATTAACAGTGACAATCCAATTTGGAAAAGTTACCATACACACTCAACTCAATTTATTATTTTATTATTATATTAACTTTAAAAATTACATTTATCTATTTATATGCATAAGTGTGCGATCATACACAAGCTACAGCACATGTATGATATCAGAGGACAACTTGCAAAGTTGGCACTCTCCATCCACTATATGGTTCCTGGGAATCAAATTCAGATTATCGGGCTTGGTAGCAAGTACCTTTACTTGCAGAGTCAACTGCTGTCCATAATTACTATTATAAGAAAGTAATAATTCTGAATTTTTGCTTTTAAAATTAACTAAGATATAAGTAGCATAAAATAAATGTATTTAAATGGATAGTAAGTTTTGATAAACTTATATATCCATGAAATTTATACCTAAATAGAGAAATTAAGACATTTCCAAGTAGCTATGCTCTTGCCATCAATTCTTAGTACTCAGGGTTCTACAGAACCACTGGTCATAATTTGTCACTTGTAGATAAATTTTGTCTATTCTGAATTTCATAAAAACACAATAACAGACTATATTATCTTGTGTTTGGCTTTTTACTCAGTATGTTTCTTAGATTCATTTCTGCTATGTAAATTGATAGCCAATTTCTTTTAATTTCTGAGTAATTTCCATGAAAGGATGTTAATTTACTAATAACTTGTTGATAGAATTTTGTAATTCTTCCCCCTTGACGCTATTATAAGTAAAGCATTCTTTTCAAGCTTTTAAGTGGTCATGTGCTTTCATTTCTCCTGGTTAAGTATCTATAAGTAGAGCTGTTAGGTTGCATGGCTAATTTCATAAGAAACCTCTATTTTATAAAGTAGCGGTACTATCAGTATTTTTACCAGCAACTGTGAGAATTCTAGAGAACGTACAGAGGTATTTTTTTGAGATTTTATACTTGCAATTCTCTGACAACTAAAAGTGCTGAGCGTCTTATAACATGCTTATTTTTCCACCAGGATTTTCTTTATCGACCGCCCATACGGCTTTTCTGTCCACTCGTATGTCTTCTTTTGCATAGTGTCTATCCAAGCCTTCTGTTCATTTTGACTGGGTTTTCTTTTTACTGAGTTATAATAATTTTTATATATTCCAGGCTAAAACTCTGTCAGACATTTGAGTAGCTAATATTTTCTTCATATCTGTGGCTTACCTTTTCATTTTTACTATTTTTTTCAACTTGTGCAAAAGAGCTTACTGGAATCTTAATATATATATATAAATAAAAACTTACTAGTAGGTGAGTTTGATGGGAAACAAGATATTTGCACAAAAATCAAGGTATCTCCTTAGTGAAACACATACTAATTACAAAGAAAAGTGATAATTAGCATCAGATACCATTTTGTGTGTCTAATATGAAGCACTAAGAAAAACCTAACACTATGTCATTCCAGAGGTATGTGGAAATGCTAGACAAGCCTAATATGAGGGACATAAATTGCATATATATGTATTTCTAAACGTCTTTCACCAAGGTCAGGAAAAACACAACACAGAACTGGTTCTAAATCAAGACTAATGAGACACAATGACTAAACATGGACCCTGAACCAGAAAGTTGCATTTTCCTTTTGTCATCAAGGACAATGGTGAGAAAAGTATCAAATATGAAAATTCTGTCTCGACTTTAAAGTTTTTATTTCAATAAGTAAGCTATTTAGAATAATTTTAATAGCATTTTATATTAAAGCTGATAATTAGTGAGTGCTGTCACATCTGCAACAGACTTTATGCTTCAGGGGAAATGTGTATATAGGAAAACAGAAAAGGATAAAGGAAATGTGGAAAAATGTTAATCCTGCATATGCTAGGTGAAGAATCTGAGGAGAATATGGAAAAATTCTTTCCACAAGTGTTGTAATTTTTCTGCAATAATAAAATTATAACATAATGAAAGTTATAAAGATATCACATGCATGATTATCTCTTTTACTTAGTAAACATACCTAGGTTTTCAATGGTGTAATAACGCTGTTTATAGTCCACTTTGATGGTCTGTGCATGAGGGCTGCCAATGCCATAACCGATGGCGTAACCTCGAACCACAATGTTCTGGTTCTCTGGAGGAGTCCAGCTTACTACGATGCTAGTGACAAGTGGACGGACATGAAGAGAGCTAGGCACTTCAGGAACACGAGATTCTGAGAAGGAGCAAAAACAAAAATGAGATGTACTTTCCTGTAAAATGTTTCATTATCCTTGGGGGAATGATGTTTTGCTCCTGTCAAAATAGTGGGCTTTAATAAATTTCTCCCTGTTTTGGATCAAGAATTCAATGAGAACCTGTAGCTACAGTGAAATATAGCCAGTGATTTTATTTTTTTCTAAGACCCAAATGGTTGCTCATTCCATTCCCTAAACTCTATAGGTGTAATAGGAAAGGTATGTCATCAACAAATTAGAAACCTGCTGTCAAAAGGTTGATCAAATACCGTATTACAACAATGGCACCAATTATTTCTTTCCCTAATCAATGATCTAGAAAAAAAATGACACTGAAGCCACAACTGATTCAGTCATTAGATGACGAAGAGGCTTTAAAAGGTGACAGTTTAAGGCATCTTTCATGTATATTACTCAAGGCATAAATTGCTACCTTAGTTCAAACTCAGAATAGGAATACAGGTCTTTGATCTCCCCAAATCTAGCACCATCACTGCTAAAGGAACTAACTACACACAACCACATGGAGTTATGTATAAAACAAACAGGTGAGAAAAAGCACAAGATTTCCAGGACTCAGAAAAAAGGGAGCTGCAAAAAGAAATATAGGCACAATGGATGTGGCTCACCCTTAAATTTTAAATTATCTATTTACTTACTGGCTTCAGTAAAAAATCCAACTACAAATGCCTGTACATTTTACTGTTCTGAGCCTGCTCACTCTGATACTTTTTTACAACGTCTGGAAACAACCCCTTCAGGAACTCTTTTGCTTCACAGGAACAACACCAGTGTATCACACCAGCTTCCACAAGCTTAAGCCAAAGTCAGTGGCTTTCCAATCTGACTCACTGATGACAGTTAGTATCTGCCATGTGCCATTATGCTCACTGTTTAATCTTACCATCTAGGTCACTTTCAAAAGTTTCAGCAGACAGCCAATCAGTTGCTGGGCCTGTACCATTGACTGTGAGAGCAGCTATTCGGAAGTTATATTCTGTCCCCCGATCAAGACCTGAGAACCAAATAACAAAAGAGATAAGCTGAAACAAGAGATGTGGAAAACAAAAAGTTAGTAGTCTCCTATAAAATGAAACATCTCTGATGTGGGATTTCCCCCTGTGTGCTGTGATTACCATTAATGAATAAAGAAACTGCTTTGGACCTATAACAGGGCAGAACTTAGCTAGGCGGGGTGGGAGTTGGGGGGAACTAAGCTGAATGCTGGGAGGAAGAAGGGTGGAGTCAGAGAGAAGCCATGGAGCCACCAGAGACAGATGCCGGTTGGAATCTTGCCAGTAAGCCACAGCCATGTGGGCAATACAGATTAATAGAAATGGGTTAAATTAATATGTAAGGGTTAGCTAATAAGAAGCTAGAGCTAATGGGCCAAGCAGTGATTTAAATAATACAGTTTCTGTGTGATTATTTCGAGGCTAAGCGGCTGGGAACCAACAAGCGACCTGCTGCTACACATCTCACCTATTCAGTTCACAGCTTAATAAAGTGTAAGTTCATAAAGAATAAGCAAAATAAATAGCAAGCAATATATAATACAGGGTAGCTCTCAGTGCCCACACCACCTAGGAGAAGGCAGAAGGCAGCAATAACTAACCATCCCAGGAAGTTAGAGGTTTTTTGTTTGTTTAAGAGCATAAAGGCAACTTTGGGATTACTTAATGCAATACCTTTGATTTTGTTAAAAAAGGAAGCCATGACCAAAGATAATGAAAGAGTTGTTACAAAGGAACAAAATCAGCTGGTTTCAGAAGACACCAAAACCCAGAAAAGAATGTAAAGATGTAACTCCTATCAGGTTACCTCTGTTCTTTGAGACCTGCTATAACCACAGCAGAAATAATTTAAACATCAAATATGACCTAGAAATCTATTTTTCAATAGCCAGTTGGCCAAATGTATTTATAGTAAGTAAAAGAAGAAAACCCAAACTTTTCTATTATGCAACTCTTTATTTACTACCAGCTTTAATAAAGTGTAAGATTTACCAATGCAAAGGCAACAAAGATTCACATATAAAAGTCTACCTACAAAGCAGGATGATAGTTAATATGACGAGTTATGCATCCATTCACACATACATCTTTAGAGTACTTAAATACAAGACATCGACCATTAGGGTTATTAATATTAGTCTACCTCTCTATACCCAAATAATTGGGATCTTTGGACAGCAGCACAGTACAGAAACCCCAGTAATATTAAGAATGTAAGTAACTAGTCTGGGATGTGAGGCGTGCTGGACTTAAGGTATCCAACCTTGGCATATGATGAGAAGAGACAGAAAGTTCTGCTCTGAATGTGCCATCCTAAATCTGTTTGACCACAAACAAGCAAGGACAGAAAGAGGAACAAATGCTGTTTCAAGTCAATTCACTTCCCAATTAAAAATGTTTTTATTTATTATCTTATATGTATGGGTGTTTTGCCTATATGTCTATGCATCACAAGTGTGCCTGGTGCCCTGGGAGGCCAGAAGAGGGTAACTGATTCCCTGAGACTGGAGTTTGACTGTTGTGAACCTCCATGTGGGTGCTGAGAATCTAACCCAGGAACTCCTGAGGAACAGCCAGTGCTCTTAATCACTGAGCCACCGCTCCAGTCCCATTACCCATTACCATCTTGACAGAGAGTGCTAAAGAGGGCTGCACATTTGTTTGTAATTGTTAGTGGACAAAACCTTAGAATAAAAACAAACATGGCACAACAAAGATCTGAAAGAAACCAATTATTCAGTTACCATTCCTTGCCCTCTAGAAGGGTAAGAATATATGAAAGAGCAGGCAAGAGAGAGTCAAGTATACAAATGCTAAGTTCCTCTCCTCTCTAAATAAAGGAAAGAGCTTAAAAAGCAAAACTAAGGCACACAGTAAACATAAAGCTACTGTAATGTGTGCTAATGTGGCAGTACAACCATTTTGTCCAGCTATGTATTAACTGTACAATCCAATGTATGACACAAATTCTTAGTAATCCATATTGCACATTGCATTAGCAACCTTCTGGTTAATGCTCCAAGACACCAAGCATCTTTTTTTGTTCACATTGTATATTCAATGTTAGTTCACACAGAATAAAGCTTTTCATTCTGTGGATACTTGGGACATGCTTATAGAGAACAGCAATCCTTTTCTAGGTTCTATCTTCTCTTACACTGGCCTTACATATTCAGATTCTCAGGATTCTCCTGAAAAGGAGCCATACCTTTTCTCATAGCTGTATAAGAAAAGAGAATTCCTAGTAATCTATAGAATGATCCTTTATTAGATAGGTATTTGGGTTGATTTTTATATGATACACTTCTTGTTCTGTTATATATAAAAGGAAAATGATACAAAAGAGTACTTCTGGTAGAATTTTCTAACTTCACACTGTTCATAGCAGCAAATGTAATTATAATACTGCAGCTATTCAAATACTCTACAGGTCACATGAATTTGGCACAATATAACAAATTTTGTTACCAACTAGGTTGAGTAAAGTCTCTTACATTTTTAGATTACAAAATAAGTGTTATATACTCAGAAAATGAGACAATAAAAAGGAAATAAATATCAAACACAGTTCAACCCTCAGAGATGGAAGAATTGGCAAGAGTATTTTCCATTAATTTGCATTAAGTTAAAAAAGATTATTATAAGTTTTTAAGAACCATTTTTAATTTGTTTATATAAAACACTGCTTAGAACAGTTTTAGACTAGCATAATTTAAAGTCTGAGAAAGAGCCACCTTTTAGTCATTGACTATATGCAAAGCAGCTTACCTTCAATCAGCTGAGACAGCTGTGTCCCAGTTACTAAGGTCTCAGTGACATCACTTTTTCGGGAGGCCTTTCGGTAACGAATCTTGTAGCCAATAATCTGCCCATTTTGTGTGGCTGAAGAAGGGGGCTGCCAGTGAATCATTACACTCTGAGAAAAAGCAATACAAGGAAAAGACTGAACACATCAAAGGGATGGCCTTAATTGTATACACTATTAAGTCCAATTTCACCACAGAAAGAGGAGAATAAGCACGTAAGAGTTCACGATACCTGAAGCTTCATCAAGGTACCTATTTAACAGTCAGTCAAAAATAGTTCTAACTTACTGGGCATGGTGATGCACATCTTTAATCCCAGCACTTGGGAGACATAGAAAGATAGAATTCTGTGAGTTTGGGCCCAGTCTGGTCTATAGTGAATTTAGGGTCAGCCAGAGATACACAGTGAGACTCTGTCTCAAAACAAAACATAAACACAAACAAAACTTTAATTAAAAAGCTTCCAATGACCAACTGAGGGGAGATAAAAGCAGGTATGTGACATAATGCCATCTAAAAAAAATTCATGCTTGAGAGCCAAATGATAAGAGAAACTACCAAAAACCCCTCATGTTTTAAGTCTATGGTTTTTGTGTTGCACTGCATAATATCTAACCTTGGGTGCATGGAACCCATGGCCACAGCTTGGACATGCCTGACTGAGTCTAGATTTATCTCCTAAGTATTTTATCTGAATGAAAACATTAAAGTTCCAGAAAAGATTTAGAGAGAAAATATAAGGTCAGAAGCATACAGATTAGGATTAGATTATTGTTAGGTTTAAGAATTATTTTCTTTCTCGAATGCAAATTGGCTGTTAATTACATAATTTCTATGGACAGGAGTGGTGGAGTGTAGGTAGTCCCAATCTAGAAAGGCAGAAATTGCAAGATTAAAAATTTGAGGCTAGTCTGGGCTATATAGTAAGTTCCAGGCCAGTCTGAACTATATACAAGTAAGACCCTGTCAAAAACAAAACAAAACAAAAAACAAAGACAAAAAATGAAATGAAAGAGAAGTAAATGTTTCCTGAAGAAGCATGACATAGTACTTTTTGAAATGACTTCTTTAGTATCTGAGACGCCTACATGGTGGATATGCATGATCCTGAACCAGGAGGGATGCTGTGAACAGATACCAAAATCTATACCTATCTGTCTTTGGTTTATACTGGCATTGTGTCATCATAAGCAACTTACTTTCTTTGCACAATTTTGTACGGTTAAGATCTAAATTATCATATTTACATAAAAGCTGCAATTTGCTTTGTAGAGACGCTAAAGAAGTTTTAGTATCAGAGAAAGGAAAGAAATAGAATAGACAAGTGGAGCTCTTAGCCCAGCTTTATACCTATGCTGTCTTATCTTCCTGCTTGATTTTAAATGTTTTTAGTTACATCCTAATTTATCAAGTTGTTGTTATCATTATTACTTTTTTTTTTTTTTTTTGAGACAGGGTTTCTTTGTAGCTGTGGAGCCTGTTCCGGAACTAGCTCTTGTAGACCAGGCTGGCCTCAAACTCACAGAGATCCGTTTGCCTCTGCCTCCTGAGTACTGAGATTAAAGGCGTGTGCCACCACCACCCAGCTAGGTTATTTTTAAAAGCAAATGAGTTATTGAAACACTAGCCTTCATTGTTTTAATGTTTGTCTAAGGGATCTCTGGCTCTTTAAGCCCCTCTAAGGCTTAGTATGCCAGTAAAGAGAAGAGAAGCAAACTTTACCTTTGAATTCCTCACTTCTAAGGACAGATTCTGAGGAGCAGCACTGGGAACTAGACAGGTTAAAAAAAAAAGGAAATAATTCAATCATCCACAAGTTATTGTTCTCGGCCAGACTGAGCACAAATGCACATTTTCAATACTAACTATGTAACTAGAAGGTCTGAATTCAGATAATAATGTCTTATGTTGATACCTCTAGGGGATGAAGTGTGGCCATGCTTGATTCATGTTTTAAGGTAAGACCCTTTCATATGAGCATCCATCCTTACTCAATCAGGCTGATTCTCAGGAAATCACATAGTTACTTCAAGGATGTACAATGTCTTTGAACCTCTAGACCAGCAGTTCTCAACCTGTGTGTCATGACCCCTCTGGGAGTTGAACAACCTTTTCACACAGAGGTTGCATACCAGGGGAGGATTGGGGAGAGCTTGGGGGAGTGAGATGGTTGAGATGGAGGAAGGACGGATATGGGAGCAGAGAAGAAGATATCTTAATTAAGGGAACCATTTTAGGGTTGGCAAGAGGCTTGGCTCTAGAGGGGTTCCCAGGATGTTCCCAGCTAGGTCCTCGGGCAGTAGAGGAGAGGGTGCCTGAACTGGCCTTGTCCCATAGTCAGACTGATGACTATCTTGAATATCACCATAGAACCTTGGTCCGACAACAGATGGAGACAGAGACAGAGACTCACATCGGAGCACTGGACTGAGCTCCCAAGGTCCAGTTGAAGAGCAGAAGGAGGGAGAATATGAGCAAGGAAGTCAGGACCGTGAGGGGTTGGTCCACCCACTGAGACAGTGTGCCTGATCTAATGGGAGCTCACCAAAGCCAGCTGGACTGGGACTGAACAAGCATGTGATCAAACTGGATTCTCTGAATGTGGCTAACAATCGGGGCTGACTGAGAAGCCAATGATAATGGCACTGGGATTTGTCTTTACTGCGTGTACTGGCTTTTTGGGATCCTAGTCTATTTGGATACACACCTTCCTAAGCCTGGATGGAGGGGGGAGGGCCTTGGACTTCCCACAGGGCAGGGTACCCTGCCCTCTCTTAGGGAGCAGGAGGGAAATGGGAGGAGGGGAGGAAGTGGAAATTTTGAATGGTATTATTTATAAAGCAATAAAAAACATACAA
The DNA here is from genome assembly GCA_004026605.1 of Ondatra zibethicus. Classification (NCBI taxonomy): domain Eukaryota; kingdom Metazoa; phylum Chordata; class Mammalia; order Rodentia; family Cricetidae; genus Ondatra; species Ondatra zibethicus. The sequence continues at coordinate 105,856 of PVIU01002937.1, forward strand.
AAAATTACAGTTATGAAGTAGCAAAGAAATAATTTTATGGTTGGGGTTACCATAACATGAGGAACTGTACTAAAAGGCTGCAGCATTAGGAAGGTTGAGAACCACTGCCCTAGACCCCAAACTTCTAGACTTCACATATATTCTGAACCTTAAACATATTTATTCTGAATATCCATCATAGGCAAGAGTCACACATTTTCTGGAACCAGGTCTAATAAATGTGGCAAGTGACTGAATGAACTATATGGTGATAATACGGACCAAAATGGGATGGACACACATCAGCGAGTTTGGCTTTCTTAAGGACTTTGTAAAGTGGTTTAGAAGGCAATTCTTAAGAAGAGAAAAACATTTTAAAAAGGAAAGCTGCAGTAAGTAGACTATCTGGCTTCCCAATGCAGCAATGTACCAGAGCATGCATTTAGATGCGGAGTCTGGGTCTGCTGATGAAACAGTTACATGACCAACGTTCTTACTATACTGGAACTTAACACAAGAACATCTAAAAGTTGATGGTCTATGTTCCTTCCCACATCTCCCTCCACATAATGACAGACAGCAAAGAAAACTCAAGCAGACGTCATTAGTTTGCCCTGTATTCACCAAATGCTAATTCTAGCATTTTCATCTACTCCTCTCATCAGGACCTTAGATTCTCTATTATCTGGTGACCACATATCAATATAAGGACCTACTGAACCTGTGTCTAGGAAAATGACACGGGCCTCATGTCAGAGTCAGCTGTACAGGTCTGAAGTAGGACCCAGGACCTGTTCTGAAAACATCTCCACCCTCACAACCAAGATTTGTTGCAAGCTACAACGTGGCAAGTTCTCACTCCGGACAGTGCTCTCACAGCAGTTTACTCCTGTTTCCAGTTCATGTGTAAGTTATCTACAAATGAACTTGCATGTGGTTTACTTGATCAAGGTATTCCTTTTAGGTGGCCTAAGACCTGGGATTTACCTTACTTCTAAGTGCTGTCTTAAACCCCCATGTTAAGAAACTTGGTTCCACTCAGTTTTCAAGGTACTGTGGTCAGCAGGCCAACCTATTTATGTACAGTTAAAATTTGGCTTACATGTACATTTAAAAGGCCTTTTTCCATAAATTTTTTTCCCCAAATCATGACCAACTGGTTTATGCAGTTAGGTAGCCCAACTATAATTTATATTGTATTCCTCTTTTTACCTGAATAATTCTGAAGTCCAAAGAAAAAAAACAAAGAATAGTACAATAAACACTGTATTCACCTTCTAGATTTACTAATTACTAATATTTAGCAATTAGTAACATTATTTTCCCATTATAAATATAAATGAGAAATTGCATAGATATAGGCTTATCCATTGTTTCTGAATTATCTGAGAGATGGCTGCAAATCACTGTGACAGGTCACTCTGAAATACTTTAGTACATGTATGTCTTAAGAACAAGGGCAAGCTCCAACAAAACTAAAACACAACAATCACATTTAGAAACTGCAATTTTGATATAAAAATGGTATCAAATATACATAAATAATATGTCTAATATTTAGCAAGCTTAATTCTAATTAGTGTATTGACAGTATCCCATAAAGATGCTTTTGTCTCTACTATCTAGGAACCAAAGATCACACATATTTTATATCCCATGTCTTACTCTTTAGATGATTTTCCTGTAAAACTAATCATACATTTTAAGAACTGAGGTCAGCTTTTAAATTTAAAAAAACAGTTGCAGAACTTTTCTCAATTTGACATATCTGTTTGCTAGGCTGAAGTTAAATTTTTGGGTAGGAAAACAATAAAAGCAAAGTTGTATCTTTAGCCATGCTTCTTTCCTCGTGATGAAATGTTCAATCACCTGCTTAAGGGGGTCAAACTATAGCTTTTAAAGCATGGATGCTTATATATGAGCTATAAACAAAAACACAAATTTAAAAAAACACTGAATTTAGATGAGTTTTATCAGAGAGATACCCTTACAGTAAACTGCTATTTTCTTTCTTTTTTAAAACCCCATTGATTTTGACCTATGCAATCATTGGCAAGCTGTAGTGAAAGTACTTCTGTTAGTCATGGGTATGTGTATATAATTTAGTTTAAAATATAGCCACAGGTGAGAAATCAAACTGTCACAAGATATCTATTAGGAAAATAAGTATGGCTGGTATGTAGAGTAAGGTTAATCTTCCAACTGCCATAAAATGGTCTGTGCAGGAACAAGCAACAGAAGTCACCTACAGAGAAGACAAAGACTGTACTAAAAATACCAAGAACCCATTTAGTATTAGCTATCACATGCTCTGTGCTTTCCAGTGACAACAAAGCTGGTGAAGTTGGTGTTACCTAAAGTTGACATATAAGAAAAATACTCAAAAAGGTTAAGTGACTTGATCAGTAAGGGAGACAATGGGGCTATGAACAGAATTTTCTTGACATCAAAGCACATGATTTTACAACTAATTAGAGCCACTAAGAATGGTATTTTGTTGCAAAGGAAAAAAGCTCACCATCTGATAATGTTCGAACAGCAACATCTTGCGTGGAGACTCCAGGACCATGTTTATTGTAGGCCACCACTCGGAAACTATACTCTGTGTATTTTTTCAGTCCATTAATAGTGTAGGAGTGACTTGAAACATCAACATCCTTGAATGAAATAGAATACTGTGTGTGTTGTATACACACACACACACACACACACACACACACACACACACACACACACACACCTCTCAAGCCAAAAGAAAAGCTACTAAAGGACTAAACAACTTCTGCACAATACAGAGTTTTAGCTCTCTTACAGATTATTTATAGCGAAAGCATATTAGTTAATCATAAATAATAATTATTTATAAATATTATTTGACATTTAGTAACCCTTGCTGGTAAAAGCTACAAAATAAATCAGCACAACAAAACAATACCATCAACATTTAATTTCCTGTATCTCTCCCTCACTTTGATTTCTAGTCAACTAACTACCGAGCTTTGGAAGATCTAGGGGTTGGGGGATGGATACAGAACTAGCACATCTGTGCATGCTAGGCAACTGTTCTACCACTGAGCTGTATCTGCAACCCCTTTAGTTTTTTAGAAACCAGTGGTTCCAAAAGATCATGTCATTTTATACCTGTTCTTTATCAGTCCCTTTTTCCATGTAGTACAATTTGTAATTCTGAATTTCCCCATTGCCGGACAGTGGTGTTTCCCATGTGACAGTGATAGAAGTAGGTGACGTTGCATGAGCTCGGATATTAGGTGCTGGGCCAGGGAGCTGAACTGAAAAGAGAATTTCAAGAGCTCAAGATATAAGTCAGATTTACTGTAGTTCTTAATAACCATTCTCAGTGATACTGTCACAATGTCACAAACAATAAAAGCTCAGAAGACAATTGATTTGACTGAAGTATTTACAGGAGATATACATTTTTCTTTACGTAAGTCAAAGTCAGAAATTATCTATGATGTATCTTCAATTTATTAAAAATAAGAAAAATACACAAAGAATTCTTTTGTCGCTTATAAACTTTCAAGAGTATGTGTGTGTGCATGCGTGTGTGTGTGTGTATATATATATATATTCACTGGTACAGACTGTGGAAACCAAAGGTCAGGGTCAGATATCTCCCTCTATCACCTGATTCAGCTAGGGTGGATGGATGATCAGAGCCCTGAGACCCACCTGTCCCCCATTCCTTAACTAGAGGTGAGGTGTATGCCCAGCCTTATATGGGTGCTGGGGATCCAAACTTCAGTCCTTAGACTTGCATGACAAAAACTTGAATCACTGAGCTATCTTCCTCAGCCTCCAAATCTGGTTTTGTAGAGGAATAAGGTAGCACATAAAAACAACCACCACTGGAAGATATCTTTCTTTTGATGGGCACTAAACAGGCCCACAGGGATGGGCAGAGGTCTCCTTCACAAGAACTCCTGGTTTAGCACGGAAATCAGGCACATTATTAAATCTCGACAGATTCATTTGGTGGCTGTAATGAAACAGAAAAGAGTACGAGATTCTGTTGTGTGAAGGGTTGCTTAGGTAAGGGGAGGGAAAGGAAGGCTGGTGAAGACTTCTTGGTATTACAAATAATCTGTCTTCTTAGACAGCAGAGAGAAAATTATTTGTTATGGGGCAATCAAGGGGATAAGTGGAACGACAATGTTATATGACTTGTAAGGTTGTACCACAGAATGGTTGTGGGAGAAATAATGTTGAAAACAAGAGCCAGACAGTGAGGACCCTTTGTTGTTCTGCTATAGAGTTTAGATTTTCCCTAACAGGCAGAGAACAGGAGCATGACAGTCAGACCCATGTTTAGAAAGGATGTGTGGATACATGCACAAAAGAGAAGCAGCAAAGCAACAAAACTAGTTAAAGGAATAGCATTTGCTTTAGTAATAGTCGTCATTAATTAGTAATCATCCCCATTATAGATAAATTTTGAGGTGAAGAAGCTTTCCAAGTGATGGGAAATATGTAACGGTGGAGCCAGAAGTGATGGGAAATATGTAACGGTGGAGCCAGAAGTGATGGGAAATATGTAACGGTGGAGCCAGAAGTGATGGGAAATATGTAACGGTGGAGCCAGAAGTTGGTCACTTTCTGAGTCTAAAACATAGGACTTCATGGAGATCAATAAGGAAATTAGGAAAGTACTTTCAAGGGGGTGGCTGTCCTCTGTGGACCCCTAACTTCCACAATGGCTCATACATTAACTTTTTCAAAATAGTCTTTTCTTCCCCACTGGTATACCAATCTTAGCTAGCTGCCCATGCCTACACGTTGGGAGATGTCCTGTATTTGAAACTAAGTTTTCTAGCACTAATGTCTCTATTATGGACACTGTTAGATTTAAGGCCAAAGAAGGGGAAATAAGTTAAAACAAACTGGTTTTCTCAAACAGCAGCACTATGCCTTAAGATGTGTTTTGCTTCAGAAGTAGAAAGATCTGAATGTAGTTACTTTTAACAGTTGTTTGCTTTATTTAGTCATGAATTTAGCCATGCATGCTATTTGTTCAACACTAACAGCACAGTTCAACATTAATAGACAGGTAGGGTTTGTTACACTTCTGTTGCTGTGAAAACTTTCTTCTAACTTACTAAAGAGAGGGGAAAACCAAACAGTTCACCAATTCTCTTGACATCACTTTCAATATACTCATTAATGAAGTGCAGGCAAATATGATCCTTAAAAAAGGGACTAATGATTCATTCAAACCAGCTCTACAGTGGTATAATAAAAAGAAGTCTTAAGGTGACTTTTAAAGCTAAATAGTCAAAATACTTTCCAAAGGCAGCTAATTTAACATTTAGACCTCTCCATATACCCCATACCTTCAGGAGGAGCAAGGTCCTCTTTACTTCACATGTCTCTATTGTCAAATTCCAAATGCCAGCTGGGAAGTGGTGGCACACACCTTTAATCCTAGCACTGGGGAGGCAGAGGCAGGTGGATCTCTGTGAGTTTGAGGCCAGCCTGGTCTATAGAGTGAGTTCCAGGACAGACTCCAAAGCTACACAGAGAAACCCTGTCTCGAAAAACAAGACAACAACAACAACATCAAAATTTCAAATGTTTCGTCAAAACTGGTTGTTCCTCTTGCTTATACCTCATTTGACTGCTCTTTCTTTCTCTCTCTCTTTTTTCCTTTGAGACAGATTTCTCTTTTAACTGTCTTGGTGGCTGTCCTGGAACTCGCCCTATAAACTATGCTGGCCTCAACCTCACAAATATACTCCTGCCTCTGCCTCCCCTCTGCCAACTGAGTGCTGGAATTAAAAGCGTGCACCACCACCTGGCCTAACTGCTCTTTCTTAACCAAAGCTCTTCAACAAATTGTTGTGCTGTCTCTTTCCATGTCATGGCAGCACCTCACACTATTGTGTATTTAACTGCCTGTTTCTCGTATTATTTGTAAATTCCTTTGCATAGAAGTCAAAGCTTACTATTCTTGTAGGTCTGAACTGCCCAACACAGTGAAAGACACACAGGTACATAATAAGGCCTCTTTTCCATATGCTGTCTCTTTCACTTCTAAACTTGGCGATGACACTTCTAGTTCAGAGGTTTTCAACAATTTGATCACAAAGTCTGAAATGTTCATGAAAGCTATAGACTCTTTCCAAGGCGAATGTGAATATATATAGACACAAAGATATTTTCATTTTCAGAAGGTTCAGAGCCCCAGAACAGACTTCTGCACCAGAACAAATCCAGTGGTCCTTCCTTCATTTTCATCATGACTCACTTTGCATGTGAACTGTTTGATTCTATTTCTGGGATTTGGGTCATGCAGCTTTCTTCCCCAAGAATGCTTGTGCTATGTCAAATGCTTTAACCCCAGGCCCCATCTTTCCTAAGTTCCTTTCTATATTTTTATACAAATTCTTCCTGGCTCTGAATTCTAGTTCAGTATCGTTCATGTATGGTGCCTGGACTTAAAGCTAATGATGGATAATGGAGTCTAAAATCAAATGGACAATTCCCACACTTATCTGAACACAGTCAACTGTGAAATTTAACACCCTACTCTGAGATGAGAATGCATTCCCCTCTTAAATCAACTCTGGAGACTCTTCAAGACTTTTATGTTCTTGCCTAGTGACTATGTGACTAAAGTCCTCTTCCCATATCTACTACTGTTTACCCTTAAGGACAAATCTTATTTGTTAACTGTTCCTATATCTCCAATATTGTTCATCGTGCCTGACATAAGAGGAACTCAAATATTTGTTAAGTAATTTGCTATAATATTAAAAATTGAAGGCTCTTAACTTCTTGCCTTTATCCCTGAATTATTTCTGTTCTATTACTGATAAATTCATCCATTCTTCTGAGTTCCCAGATAGGGAGTTTCTACAAATGTATCTCACATGTTCCCCACTAAAACAAAGTCTTTTTTATTTAGGCTCATGAACACAGACAAGGTAGTGTAGGTACAATAAAAGTAAACTATAGAATATTCTAAGGAAAACATGGCTTATGGTGAGAGGCAAAACTTCAAAAATTTCAAGAAGGGAAAACACTATGACATTTCTTACAAATACAGGCCTGTAGTTTATAATCAAAAGCTAAGGCATACAGGACATTTATAATATAAATGAACTTGACACTTGCCTTAGTCACAGAAAGCCTTAGAAATATAATTAGAGGTAACACTATTGAGCACAAAAGAACACAGATCCAAAGTAAGCACCAAGAAGTTCTAACTAGTGAGGTATGCTAACATAGGGCACTCCAGCTGGTGACAAGTATAAATACACATCTCCTGTGCAAAGCACTACATTAGACATTACAGCAACTGTCCATAAATAAGCAAGTTATATGAATAAAAGAAACTGAAGGAATGAAATGATGATGTATCTCAGAATCACACAGATACAAGAGTACAAAGGATCTGAAGACAGGTTCTACAAGACTTTTAAACTAAGTCGTAAAAGATCAGTGCAATATGAACATAAAGGAAGTAGAAATACACTGTCCTTTTACTTGTTAGTGATTGACAGAAATTCATTTTCACATTCAGAAGGAGCTTGAAGCCATTATGCAAGACAAAAAGCTGACAGGACTCCAAATAGTCTCCCTCTAGTTGTGGCCAACAGACAGGTGAAAGACTTACCTTCAGGCTGTGTTTCTACTCGTAGAGGAGCTGAACTCTCTCCAGAACCATGTTTATTTTGAGCTATAACTTTGAAGATGTACACAGTTGCTGGCATCAAGTTTTGAATAGTCACCTGCATCTCTCCTGGCTGACTGGTATTCTCAACACGCTCCCTTTGGATAAAGAAGGGGTTTTGAAAGAAACTGGTCAATACAAATATTTCTAGATAGTTTCAATTTCTAGATCATGTGAAAATTCTAACTATTAAGTTTCACTTATTCTCAAAAGGGTTACCAGGGAGAACAGTATACGGTGCAGGCAGAAGAGCAGATCATAAATACAGGAATGATCTTGATTAAACATTACTGGCATCACTGATTATAGCTAAATACACACACACAACCCAGCAGTGTGTGTGCGTGTATGAATTGGAGGGGAGATAATGAGAAGAGTTGGAGGGAAGAAAGAGAAAACAAAAACAATGTAACCATATTTTCAATAAAGTTTTTGTAAAAGAATCCAGGCAATGGTGGTGCACGCCTTTAATCCCAGCACTTGGGAGACAGAGGAGGAGGATCTCAGTGAGTTTACAAGTTGAGTTTCAGGACAGCCAGGGCTGTCTGAAAGGTGGGGTAATGGGAGAAATCAGTGGCATTACTGAAATCCGGTACAAATTTCTATAGAATCATTATTTTAAAAAGTAAGTGTTATATTAAGACAGTGTTGGACAAGAAGCTAGGAAACTGAATTCCAGGTACAGTAGGGCTGTTTGCCTGCCAAGAGACTATGATCATATCACTACCTCTTTCTGGACCCCACTTTTTTTAGGTATTTAATGGAAGAATGAGACAGCATGGGCTAACATTTTTTAGAAATCCATATAGTAAATTCAAGCTTAGAGGCAAACACTTCCTTATATAAAGATTAAAAAGTCACTATTTTAAAATATAGATACAACTATTAGCTCCTGAATCATAAAAATAACAACTCTGATTTGGCCTTGTATCCATAATATGCAACTCTGGAACTAGACTAACAGCTCAAATACTTCATCCACCTTGAAAATGCTTTTAGTCTTGGGAATAACTCTCAATTCTTCATTTAATAGCCAATACCAGAAAAGAACTGCTGTTTAAAATAGAGGCTTTCTTAAAAAATAAAGAGGACAATATTTCATAGGTAGAAATTTCGAAAGGCAGACAAAGGACACTCTGAACTACACAATTTAGGTACCCAATAGAACTACTACTATTGACCCATGCATATAGTGACATCTGGTGGTTATGTTTTTAAATGCAGAAGTAGAGAAATTTGCCTTTAAGGTCTACATTCTTACACTGTATTCTTAGTATACTGTGTAAAATAACTTATTCTTCTCGTTCTGTGAATGACAAATATAAGCTCAAGAAGGTTAAATGGTTTATATTATAAAACAAAAATAATCACAATAGGTTTTCTCCCCATTTTTAGACTTCTTTTATTCCTTCATTGCTTGTATTTAGAAATCAAGCTTACTGAAGCAACAAAGTTAGCCTCTTAAAGAATCTTCTTCAATACATTTACCGTATTTGCCTCACCCACTCTACGTCACTGCTCTCATCTTCATCCAGGCTATCAACTGCTTGTGTCTAGATCAACATACCTTCTTTCTCTCTGGTTTTATTTTTTCTTCTTCTTCTATTATAACCTGAAAAGTGCTCTCAAAATACTGCTAACTACAAACTGTTAATACAGTGAGAGGGCGTAACTGCTCAAGGGTCTAAAATGGTCCATTCTCATTTGATTATGCCCAGATTCTAACTGGCACTTCAACATCTGGTTCCAAATGTGCACTTTATTTTTAATCTCAAACTAATTTCTACCAAAAGCTCTGGTCAAGGAGGCGAGCTTTATGGTCTCGTCCTCACACCAGACACTCTTGTGTCCTGGCATTTGTCATTATAAATGTCTCACCTAGCCCACTTGCAGCTGTCAAATGACATCATCAGGTTTGTAAAATTTCCTGAAAAGGTAACAAAGGGCATGGAGATAAGCTGGCTCTAATACAGTGTAAAAGTGAATGGACAACTTGTATGTGGGCATTTAGGTAAGGCCTGAGGAATGTGACAGACAAGAAGCCAAGTATAACTACTTGTTCGGAAAATGTATCTATGGTAGATGGATTTAAAAAGGCAAAGTTCCAGCTGTGGAAATAGTGTGTGTTATGCACAAGAATAACTAGATGCCTTCATCCCTTTGTAAACTTACATGACATTTGCAGTAAAATGCCAAAGTCACCTGTGGGTTATTTTGACACTCGATTCCCTAAAGTCCATTCAGTACTACTATATCCTTCAACTCTGTGGGTATGAGTTTGGGTTTTTCTTGGGGAATGCTTTGTTTTTTGTTTTGTTTGGGGGGGGGTGTTGTTTTATTTATTTTTTGCTGTTTTCTTTTGTTTTCAGCCCTTGCCACTCTCTAATCTTCCTGTTGTTTTATTTAATGTCTTTCTTGTTCAGTGTACTAGTAATATTGTATATCTTTTTATGAATAGGACTGTTCCCTTATCTTTGTAAAATCTCAAGCATCCTGTTTTCAGCAAGCATTATCCAACAAGCACTCCAATCTATCAAAATAAAATTATGCTACTGAGACTTCTGATGGGGCAAAATCACTGGGTCCTGCACCTGCTGAGCTTGGTAGACTGGCCATAAATACAGTAAGTATATAGCAATTACAGAAACCCCAGTATAAAAAAAATAAACGTACTTGATGTATTAGGGCCCTAAGCTGAGCACAATGAAAGAATCTACAACAGCCAGCAGGTGAAATGGGTTTTTCACAGAGTTTGATTTGGTGGGAAAACAATATAAATACTCGATCAACCTTAGGTTGATCAAGTATTATTATAGTCAACTGTCAATATTAGTGGTTTTTAATACATATAGAGAGTAACAGTAATGTACTGAGGCAGAGACTGTCTTGAGAGGGCTTCATGTATAGAAGGATTAAGGAATGTAGCTTTAGCTGGGAAGAAGAAAGGAGAAAGAGACCAGGGAGACTGGGAACAAAGGTTTTAGTAATAAGTAGACTGGCTTCGCTAGAAAATGAGTTTAATTAAGAAGAAAGAAAATGAATGTACACAGACAAATAAAGCCAGACTGTGGATAAAGTGGTCTGGAGATTCTAGACACCCTCATGTAAACAATTTGAGCTCTTGAGATGGGTGGAGATACCAGGGAAAATTTACCAACAATGCTCTTACAGAAATTATTCTGAAGTACTCTTGTGACATCAAAGAGATTCTGTAGGTACAGAACTACATTCATTTGACTAATAAATTAAACCAACTTTAATTTCTACACTCTCTGCTAAATCATGAGAAAAGGATAAAGTTCTAGAGTTAAGAGATGTGTTTCAGCGGCAGTGTTTATCTAGCATGCATATTGATTTGATTTGGATTGAACCCCTGAACTATAAACAGAAATCAAAACATACCAGCAAAGTCCTGTATATAGCTTCTACCTAAGCAGCTCCATCTGCTTTCTTTCATTATTTCAGAAAGATAGGAAAAAATACTAGGACTTCAGTATGATTGGAGTTTACATAATGACCCAAATGACTTTAGGGAAGACACATTTCAATAATCTTATTTTCTGGACTGAAAATTAGTACAAACCCTGTATGGATAAAGCAGGGTGGCTATAACCAGGCAGGGGTATAAGAAGATGCAGTCCACTGGCTCTAAACATACAGGCACTTACCTAGCAATCCCTTCTTTGGTGTAGAACACAGAGTAGGTGAGGTTGTCTCCATGAGGATCTGATGCAGGTGTACGCCATGTCAATTTGATAAAACGGGTAGAGACCAGAGAGGCCACGACATCCCGAGGAGCTGAAGGCAGTGGTCCCGTTGTGGCTGGTGCTAGATGGTCAGTAGTGGCACTGGTCAGTGAAGTGGGAGGTAATGTTGGGATGGCAACATCTTGTCATGTGCAAACATTGGGGAATATGAAGGGCAAACCACGACGGTTTTTAAAAAGAGAACAGAAAAACAAAAAACAAAAAAGAAATAAACAAAACCACGATGGGAAATAAAATAAAATGAATGAACATAAAAAAGGTCATTAAACTGAAGGCTAACATGCAGGCATGGAATAACTACTGCAAACTAATGGGGATATTCAAGACACATCACTGTAGAACAAGCAGATTTTCTGATCTGATAAGGGTTGTGGGTAAGGTACAGGGAAGTGACAGTTGAAAATAACACATCTCAAAGGACACAGCAGTGCCCAGGTAATTTTCTTAATATTGAAAGCAGCATGCAATATCTGTCAAACTTTGTATACAACTTTCATAGTTTGGTGGACCTCAGTATCTTCTACTTTATCAAAATATGGAAAACATGTCTACAATGACTACAGTAGAGACAATCCTCATTACACTCAACAAATGGCCTCAAGGGAAAATCTGAGGATAGGGTTGGGCTGTATGACTTTGATATAGAACTAGAAAGATTAGAAAGCTAAACTTTCAACTTTAATATTAAGCTCTGTTCTCCATATTGGCAATACCCAGAGAAGTGACAGCTTTCCTCATCTTGATAAATTATACTTCATTCGTCACTATGTCAATCCATTTAACTATAACATTATAAAAACTGCATCACAAAAATTCCAAGATCACAAAAATAGTATAAGTAACTTAAGATCCTCTGCAGGATCTTCACCATACTATAGATTAAAACAGCCATGGACATGAGGTACAGGTTGCAAGAGGTGAAGCAGTGGCACAAAACATCCATGGCTAACCTGATCTTCCTTTCTAATTTTAGAAATTTTACTCCTTGTACTCAACCTCTTCTTTTTAAAGACAAAAAAGTGCAAGTTTAATCTCACCCCATCACCATGCCTGAGAGAAGGTCTCACATTTTTTAAAAAAGTTACTATACACTTCCTGAGGAAAATGATAGAAAACAGGCAGAGATGAAAACAATTAGTAGACTTTGTTACTCCCACAACCACCCATTTTGTGGAGATTGAACCCCGGGCCTCCAGTGTGCTAGATAAGCACTCTTATCTTACTAGTTTTGAATGAAGTGGTAGAACAACAGGGAACAGTCTCCTAGAAGTATTTGTGCACTTTCCATACAGAACTCTGCCTCTTTATGTGGGCCCGTAAATAATTACAACAATTCTGTCATCTGCACTACCTTACTGCCTTCATCTTAGAGAGGACGGCACTCTGGAGCTAAAACCACCTGTCCTGGGCCATAGCAAGTAGTTGAGTAATAAACCAACAGAAGACTGGAGAACTGATTTCCAGTTTGGATATACCACTTACTTGTATCATTTTGGGCAAATTGCTTATTTTTTTTCCTGCCCTCTCCTTTTTGTGTCTACCTTCATGGAAGTTTAGTCTATCAAAACGTAAGATTATAAAGTTTTCCTTCAGCTGTAAGTACACACTTTAATGAGACACATATCAATATGGCAAGTCAAATTTGAATAGCCACTAAGAATGTATTCTTGTTCTGCACGCCTTGATGTTGTCTCAGAGGAAATGTCTGCCTCTCATTCACAGCTTTCAGAGTTCTTTTCATTTATGTCAGTTTGTTTACACAGCAGCTTAGGAGGTGGGGCAGAAATGGACTTAGTTGCTGAGAGGAAAGAATCAAGAACTTTCAGGTTTCTGGCTTAGCAGACAGGGCTGGTGGAAGAGGAAATATAAATGAAGACAAGGGACTGAAAAGTAGATGATGAGTTGGTTTGTTTTAGGTAACAATCACCTATATAAGAAATGTATACAGGCAGTTGCAGATATGGATCTGATTATTATTTTAAAAAGTCACTAAAAACCTTTGCAGGGTTCAAAGAGTAATCTAAACACAATTGCTTCTAAAACATATAAATATACTTTAAATGTTATCTGCCTTACTAAGTCCCATTTTCTCCTTATCTACTGACTGGAAAGCAGAGTTAGTCCATCATATAAGAGGCAGTAATGTCTAGTGGGAAGAGTCTTGGATTGAATTCAAAGATTCATGTTTAAACCATGACCCAGACACTTCCTAATAATGTCAACGTGGCAAGTCAGCCTACTCTGTGTCAGTTTCATCTATAAATTGGGAGCAGTAGCAGTAGTCTTCTACTGCTTTTCAAATTCTGCCTAACCATGCATGTATATGCATCTAATAAAAAGAGTCCCAAAGTTCAAGATACAAAACCATATAGAATTCAAGGAAATCTGAGAAAAAACCCAAATATCGGGAAATTAAACAACATTCTGCTAAACAACTTCAGGGTCAAAAAAGAAAAAAAAGGAAAGAAAGGAAGGAAGGGAGAAAAGAAAAATAATGTCAAATACTATCAAGTGAATAAAAACAAAACGCACTATTCAAAAATTTATGAGCTGAAGCTAATGCAGAGCTTACAAGAAAAAATGACTTTAAATACCAATAACAGAAGTCTCAAGTGAGTATATATGTTTCTACTGTAGACATAAGGCTGACTAGGAAACAAAGAGGACAGTTATCTACACCAAAAACAGAGTGGAAATAGTACCACATTATCAAGGACTCTAAAGATTTTAAAAACTTAAGACAAATTTATATTAACAAATCAGAAGCTTAGAAGAAATGGACAGAGATATAAATTACTAAATATTCCCAAGAATGAAGAAGAAACACAGAAGCTTAGCAGTCCTTTAACAAGTAGGGGAATGTAGCAGAAAGCAAGTGTTTGCCAACAGAGAATGTCTAAGCTCAGATGGCTCCACTGTTAAATAGAATCAAATATATAAAAGAAATAAAACTAATTCTTCCTAACTCTTTTAGGAAATAAGAAACACTGTCCAAGTTATTACACAATCTTAATATTAAACTGACACCCAAACCAGACAAAGACATTACAGTAAAAGTACAGACAAATAACCCTCATAATCTGATACAAAAAAATCCTTCGCAAAATATTAATGAAATACTTCATAACGCATTAAAATAATTATATATCATGGCCACGTAGGATTTAGCATAGGTATTCAGGTCTAGCTTAATACTCAACAATTAAAACAACAATATTCATTATTGCAATAGAAGCAGAAAGCTTTTAAAAATAAAAATTAAATATACACTAGTGATAAAAACTCTCAACAAACACTGCACTTAATGGTAAAAGTTTAAAAGTCTGTAACTAGAAACAAAACAAGGACTCTATTTCTTAGCGCTGAAGTCCCAGTCTGTATAGAAGCTAGGGAAGGTGAAAGGAGAATAAAGGAGAGAGAGTAGAAACAAAAAAGAATGGATTGAGAATCAGTGAAAAGGAATAAAAAGGGGAAAAAATACAAGACAACTTTCATTTATGAATGATGTAACTATCTATATAGAAAACCCTCTGGTTGGAGAGATGGTTCAAGAGCACTGGTTGCTCTTCCAGAGGTTCTGAGTTCAATTCCTAGCAACACCATGATGGCTCATAACCATCTATCATGGGATCTGGTGCCCTCTTCTAGCATTCAGGTAGAACACTGTATACATAGTAAATAAATAAATCTTAAAAAAAGAAAACACTCATACATTTACTACACCTCCCCCACTCAGCCTACTAAAATAAGTTTAGTAAGGTCAGAGGATATAAAACCTTGTATTTTTTACATTTGAGAAACAAGCAATATAAATATGAAATTAAGAAAACAATTTGGGAGCTGAGAAGATGACTCAGTGGTTAAAAGTACTGGCTGCTCTTCTAAGGGGCCCAGGTTCAATCCTCAGCATCCACATGGAGGTTTACAGGCATCTGAAACAGCAGTTCTAAGATATCTAAGCCCTCCTTTGATCTCTACGGGCACAAGGTATACAGAGAAAACATGATAAAGCAAATACATATACATGCAAGCAAAACACCCATATACATAATTAATTTAAAAAGTGTTTGTATTATTTCTATAAAATTTCTAATCATAAATGTGCAGGAAAGAAGCTGAGGAAGAGTTGTAGGGAGTTCATTCCTCTTGAGTCTTTTGGATACCATGTTACATTTATGTTTTTTTAGGTGGAAGTTTCTATTCTGCCAGCCAGCTCCCAAATAACAACACAGAGACTTATTAATTATAAGAGCTCAACTGATAGCTAATACTTGTTACTAACTAGCTCATTTTTCTCCAGTAGCCTGCTCTATAAAGTCTATCTTTCTAAACCCAACCCTTCCATCTAGCTCTCTGACCTTGCTAGGTGGTCTGCTCCCAGCTTCCATAGGTAAGGGTGCCATTATCCACCCCAGGCAGCAGAAAGTACTTCAGGAAAATAGATGGGGCTCACTTCATTTGTTTCCCTAATCTTAGTGGTCATGATCCTAACATGCTTTCAAGTATTTAAAATAATTACTTTATTCTTTGTCCAGTTTTCTGGTTGTTTACTGCAGAAGGAAGTCCAGAACTAACTACTCTGTTATAGTCATATGTGATTTAAAATTATTGCAGACACCTTCCTAGGACGGGATGGAGGGGGGAGGGCCTTGGACTTCCCACAGGGCTGGGCACCATGCCCTCTTTTAAGGAAGCAGCGGGAAGTGGGGGGAACGCGAGGGGACTGGGAGAAGGGGAAGAAATGTAATTTTTTTTGAATGGAAAAAAAATAAAAGAATATGGGAAAAAAATAAAATTACTGCAGAAATTAGGTAATTTTTAAAAATTTCTTTCAAATTATGCCATAATAAAAGTTGCTGGATATGATAATAACCACAACATATAATTAAGTACAACAAACACAAGAAGCATAGGCTTTCAGGATAGTTTGTATCTTTCAAGAAAAGGTGAAAGAAGAAATATATTCAAGACTATGAAACTTTAATTATCCAACATTTTGCTGGTTAAATGTTATGTTATTAATTTCTTGATGCTAGTGCTTGATTTTTATCTTCACAAAAAAGAAAAGAGGATAATAACAACTCAAAAGGAGACACATAAACATGGGAGTGGGGGGGTGTTGAGTAGTGGCTATGGTAGCACATGCCTATAATCTCAGAACTTAGGAAGTGAGACAAGAGGAATATGGGTTCCAAACTAGCCTAGGCATCTACACAGGGAGGCCTTGTCTCAATTACAACAAATAAAGTCACCTAAGTTGAGGACAAAGATCAACTGTAAATTGTAGAGCCTAGTATGTTGGGGACCTTTCTTGTTGCTGTAAGAAAAATACCTGTCAAAAGCAACTACTGAAGAAAGGATTTATTTGGTCTCATACAGTAACCATAGCAGGGAACTGTGGCCGTAAGACCAGTTCTAGCTGTGTCAGCAGGACAATGATTACATTATGCTCCAGTCAGGAAGAAAAGAGATGAATGTGTTGTCTTAACAATGGCAGGGTTGGGTAATGTAGTTCAGGCTAGTTTCTATGGTTACAGGAAACATTTTAAACCCACCAAGTTCTCTGAAATGAGTGTAGAAATGCTTTGGCTAAAGACCACCACGACTTTAGGAGTAAAGCCAGTGGAGTCCTCCTGCTGGTATATATGGCACCATATTCTAACAAAAACTTAAAAGATACCCTATCATTTCAGATTCTATAAGGTAATGTCTTCACAATATCAGCAGGGTAGAGATAGGCTGTTTTTTTAGGTGCCACTGGAAAATCAATCAAATTGTTAGAGATGCCATTCTAAAATTACTGACAGAATAGTTCGTTTCCCCTATAGCAAACAGCTGAAAGGAAACAAAACAACAACAACAACAAAACAGTAACTTTTAAGAAGCAGAGAACAACTAGAATTCAATAAAACAATGACTCTAAAAGATGAGAGAAATTCAGAAGACGCATCCACATTCAACCAGGGAAACAACTGTACTAGGCTATTAGTCACAGCGCTTTATTTAAAATAAAAACAGTAATGGAAGGAAAGAAAAGCCATATATCATTTGCTCCTGAGAGCAATTGTCACTGACAAGGATGGGATTGTTGTAATGACTTCAGGCTGTGTGTAGTGCTCCCAATAGTGTCTCTCAGTGTATTCCACAAGTTTCACAACTTGGTAGTGAGATGTGTAAGAAATGACAGATTTTTTTAAAATAAAATTCATTACTATTCCTAAATTTTAAATATAATAATGAAGCAAAGAAAATTAAAGCAAAGGAATAATGCTATGTAACGATGATGACTGGGAATTAACATTTTCATTGTCACAGTCTAATTTATAAACACCTGTCAGGACAAGAATAATTTTTTCAACAAAGCTCACGTAAGGAAATTTTATTAATTCTATTATTTTGGTTTTCAGGTACAAAAAGTCATAATAATAATTTTCAAGGATCCTATGCTTAGAATAAGGCTTATCTGAAATAGCACATACTTCTTAGTTATGAATTATTTGAAAGATACATCAAATTGGCTTGTGAAAAATCTAAGATGAATTTTAAAAATGAAAGATACATTGACTTATAAAACTAAAAAAACAAAAAAGAAAAAAGAAAGATACACCTTTTTCCCAAGGTTTGTATGACAGAAACAATGATAGATTTGACACCTACTTACAGCCTGAAAACCATTTCTCTATTATAATCAGTATTATTTAACTTCTAGAAAGAGAAATAGCAAAATGTCTATAGTGGAAATGACTCCCAAATATCTTTGAAATTTTCATGCATATTCAAATGACCTTATTGGTGTCAGTGTAACAAGGAAGGTTTATCTAATTTTAAAATCATTTGCCATGTCTTTAACATTCATAAAAGTTAATCCCAAGGATTAAAGACAGATATATTCAAGATCCTTTATCATATTTAAACAAAATCCATACAATTAATAATGAGTCAACAACTCTGATGTGGAAACTGATTTAAGAGAGTACACTTACAAATTAAGGGCAGAAATTATATTAAGTAAATGAACGCCCTGACCGTCGATATTTATTGAGATGGTACCTGTTCAGCAATAACAGCAAAGTTCTATGACATAAATAATACAAACAGTAGACACAAATCCTTTTCTTGCAGAAAACAGAAAGGAACTGTGCACATCAAATGACCATGCCATGTATAATACAGAAAGTCGGCCAAATAAGCATTCAATGACATCAGATATTTCCTTTCTGCTAGAAGCCAAGAGCACTAGCAGCTAAAATGGCATTTAGAATCAGGCTTTGACAGACAAACAGGATTTGATCCTGACAAAGTTGGGGGAGGGCATCTTAGCATACCAAAACAATTTAAGTGATAATGTGTAAGATGAATGAGGACATGAATTTAACTAATTTGGGGGCAGAAATTGTATGTCTACAGTATTACACAGTGTTTAATGCAGTTGTTCTCCTGTAAATCAGACAGGCGAGAGCCACATCCTAGCTTCAACGGATATACTAGATGTGTAAGCCTCAATAAGTTTACTTAACAAGTTCAGGCTTCAGTTCTTACAGTACATACACATAGGAGCAGTAATCTTATACACTGTCTGTTCATGAGGGGAGAGGGAAGGGACAGAGAGAGAGGGGGACAGGGAGAGAGAGCAAGGTTGATTGGTGGAAACAAAAGAACAGAGAAAACCTATATCTAAATTTGTCAGAGGTTTACTTTTCAAATGAGCAGAAACAAGAAAAACTGGAGATATTCCATAAAGGATGCAAGAAAACAAATGAGTAGTTAGATGGAAAAGTATCCTTGGGACACCTAAAAGAATGTGTCCTCCTTCTGCTCATACAAGTGACAAGTTGCACTAGTTTTATAATCAATCCAAACCTTAAACCTCTTTCCCTCCAACCCATCTTTGGTTTTTGAGACAGATCTTATTATACAGCCAAGGCTACCTTCCAACTCACAATCCTCCTGCCTCAGCCTCTCAAGTGTTGGGATTACCAGCATATGTCACCACATCTGGTTTACTTTTATTCTTTTTTCTTTGTGGCTGGAGAGACAGCCATGGGTACTGGGAACCGAACTCTTATATTTTTGGTTGTGAGCCTAGCCTTTAACAGCTGAGCCATCTCTACAGCCCTTTTATTCTTAACTGATATAAAATTGTAAATGTTTCTTTAAAACATTAATAGTAAAAATGTATTGGGATAATATATCATGTACAGAATGATATAAAAATGGACAAATGATTTATCACATTAACATCAATCAAAACAAAACTGGCACTGGACAAGAGTACAGCAATCAGTACCACAGTGCTTATTTAACATGCTCAAGGCACTGGGTTTAATCCCTAGCACTATAAAACAAAATATTTTTAAAAATAGGACACAGATTTAATTATATTAATGTACTGATTAGCTATAATAACTTTAAGAAGAGACTTCAGGGGGCTTTAGAGATGGCTCAGTGTTTAAGAACATTGCCTGCTCTTCCCAAGGTCCTGAGTTCAATTCCTGGCAACCACATGGTGGCTCACAACCATTTGTAATGAGGTCTGGTGCCCTCTTCTGGCCCGCAGACATAATACAGACAGAATATTGTATACATAATAAATTAATAAATATTTTTTTAAAAAAAAACTTCAGAAAAGGAAGCTTACCCAGGTATAGAAAACAGCATTCCATATTAATAAATCTATAAAATTTTCTTTCTTTTATTTTTGTTTTTTTGAGACAGGGTTTCTCTATGTAACAGTCCTGGCTGTCCTGGAGCTCACTTGCAGACCATGCTGGCCTTGAACTCACTGAGATCTACCTGCTTCTGACTCCCAAGTGCTGGGATTAAAGGTATGTGCCACCACCGCCTGGCCTATAAAATTTTCAAGAAGACATAATCTTAAACATGTATGTACTCAACAAGAGTACTAAAGTTACAGGGCAAAACCCAATAAAATTACAAGAAAAAATATAGAGAGAATTTGAGCATCCTTCTACTAGCATCCAATCAAGAATGAAGAAAATTAGTAAAGATTAGTAAAGATGACCTGAACAGGGGCTGGAGAGATGGCTCAGCAGTTAAGAGCACTGGCTACTTTTCCAGAGGACCCGGGTTCAATTCCTTGCACCCACATGGCAGCTCACAACTGTCTCTGAGTCCAATTCCAGGGGATCCGACACCCTCACACATCCATACATCCAGGCAAAATACCAATGCACATGCAATAAGAATAAATTATTTTTTAAAAAAGATAACCTGAACATTATTCATCAATTTGATCTGACACTTCTAAACTTCCATCCAACAACAGAAAATACATTGTTTTTAAAAACCTAGTATAAATTTACCAAGACAGATATCTAATTCATGAAGTATACTTTAACTGATGTAAAAGATGATACCATTGTGGTAGTATGAAAAGGAATGGCTCCAATAGACTCATGTGTTTGAATGCTTGGCCCATAGGGAGCAGCACTATAAGGAGGTATGGCCTTGTTGGAGGAAGTGTGCCACTGTTGAGATGTGCTTTGATGTCTCATATGCTCAAGCTATGCCCAGTGTGGCTCAGTCTCTATCTGCTACCTTAAGATGTAGAACTCTCAGCTCCTTCTCCAGCACCATGTCGGCTTCCACGCTGCCATGATGACAAAGGACTAAACTGCTGAAACTGTAAGCCAGCCCCATTAAAGTTTTCCTTTCTAAGAGTTACCTTGGTTATGGTGTCTCTTCATAGCAATAAAGCCCTAACTAAGACAATTATATATGCTCACACAGAGTTAAGCTAGAAATAGCACAAATATAACAAGAAAATCATTAAATATTAAAAATAAATGTATATCTAGATAATCTATGGATCATAGAAGCCACAAATTTTTAAAATATTTTATCTATATTAGACTGAAAAACAGCTTCATAAATAAACATAGTATGCAAAAATGACTTAGAAATTTAGAGCATGGATGCCTATGTAAAAAAGAAAATTAGTGACAATCAAAGGAGAAATATTAGAGAAAATCGAACTAAAAAATAAACTTGTACCTAGCATCAAGGCTGCAGGGAGGAGGTAGGACAATAACACAGACAGAAATTACTAATATTAAATAGAAGCAAAAATGGCTGACCTCACAAGAATAAAAAGTGAATACTACACAGAATTTAAATTAAGCAGGAAGCACCAGGCTCCTCTCTACCCTGGATGAACCAAGAGCCTATGATCAGAGCAAGGGGGCAATTTCAAGCCCTAATTGTTAATTATGTACATGACTTTGAGTCTTAAACCAATGAGATGGGGAATCTGGAAAGGGGGCAAGTTCTACTAGCCTACTGTCAGAGAGGGCAGGGATTTCTCACTACTTCACAAAATCACTGTCAAGTGTCAAATCAACATGTCAGCCATTTTTGCTTTGCTACTAGACTGGCATTCCTTTCTGCAGAATGGCATAAGGAAAACTGTTTCACCACCACCACCACCCCCAGTCTCTTGAATTTTTATCATATTTCCAACAGTTGTATACAGCTAGTTTCTTACAAAATATACAATGTGGAAAAGGGAAAAGAGTAACCTGATAGTAAAGAAACCTGACAGCAATACATTTGCCAAGTAAATGGGTTAGAATCATTGGTGCTCATCAAAAACACAAAGGATGGTGACTTGTATTGTACTACCAAACAGAAAAAGTGGTATTACATAAAAGCAAAAATACTTGAATAAAATGTGGACTTTATAATAAAAAGGTTCAATATTGATCAACAGCAACAAATGTGAGAGAAGTAATGTAGGGTATCCGGGGACTCTTTAGTTATCTTTTAGGTGCCTATGGTGCTTGGGTCTATGAGCATGTGAGGAAATCAGAAGTGGTGTCCAATGTCCTCTTCCACTCTCTTCCTTTTAGGAAGTCTCCCCTTAAATCTGGATTCCTTTTCTCTTGGTTAGGCTGGAAACCAGCAAGCCCAGTGATCCTCCAGTCTTCACATTATAGGCACTATGCTACCTATATTATGTGGATGTGGGAATCCAAATTCCAGCCCTCATGATTGCACAGCAAACAAAGCCAAGTTCCAGAGCAGTCAGAGCAGTTATATAGAGAAACCCTGTCTCAAAAAATCAGAGAGAGGGAGAAAAGGAGAGAGGGAGAGAAGATGAGAAAGGGGAGGGAGAAAGGGAGCGAGGATGAGAGAATCAGAGCGGGGGGGAGGGAGAAAGAGAGGATGAGAGAATGAAAGGAAGAGGGAGAGAGGGAGAGAGAGGGAGAGGGAGTGAGGGAGGGAGAAAACTGGAAGTGTATGGATTTGTTTCCAGTGCTTAAAAAAGCAAACTAGGGGGGAAGAAGAAGGTAGGGAGGGAATATAGGAAGTGACAGTTAAAACTAAGGGCTATCTGAGTGTTGTATGGAAACATACCACAGCAGAAGCCTCTTAAAATATATACATATATGAAAGAAACCTAAATGGAAAGACTAAATAATGGGGGAGATAAAGCCCCAACTAGACATCTCGCGCCACCAAATAAAACTTCCAGTGCTGAGAATGGGTTATATCTAATCACATTGTTGGCCAATGGCACCCCATGGAAACCCTCAAACAACTCAGGCTATTCCCAAATCTATTGGTTGCTCTCCACAAACTGACAATAAGGCCCTATTGCTGAATACAACACTTATATTAATTCATGAAACACAGAGAAGACAAGCTGGTGCCTACCTAGAGCCTTTACCCCTACTGACTAGCATTCATGGTTCTGGAAGGTATTTTCCAGAACAATAATGACCTGCCTGCAAGAAATGCTGGTGCAATAGTAGCACAGATGCTGTGGGAGTACAACTGCCAAACAGTCAGAAGTCGGTGTTGGAATGAAATACAATGTGATCATGAACCACCAACATAGCCAAAGCTATGTATTCTGAGTACCTGGTTTCAGTGCAGGGAACAGAATTCTAAGGATCAACTCACAGATTTAGAGGTCTTTCTCTGAAGAAATGAACTCACCACTAGTGGAAAAGTAATCTTATCATCTAGGGATACTCTGTTTGGTTATTATTACTACTGTTATATGAGCGCTCTTGTAGTGAACTGCTGTTTTAAACAAATGACTTATATAAACAATTGAAGGAAGTTATAAAATAAAATACTCCGCCCATTCTGTGTGCACGACGGATGTTTCAGTATCAAGGAAATCATCTGACTTCTTCCTGACATTAAAAAGATTCATTTAAAAAGGTGTGTCAGATGTTAATGACGCACCTATATCAGCAGTGAGCCCCAGAAAAAGACAGCTTTTCCTTTCCATTCTAAACCAAAATGCTGTCTCTCAGATAAGATCTCAATACCCCAGGGGAAATGAGACAAAAACGTATAAAGGGATTTCTATTCCTTACACATTTTGACCAACAGAAAAGAAAAATCAATTTTACTTCAATGAGCTTAATAATTTACATTAACTATAATCATAACAAACTTTCAAGATGTTACATCTGAAAAACATTAGCATTTTAAAGATTCAGTTTCAGAAACCAAATTCTAGCAATTCTTTTAAAAAATCTCTTCAGATTATGTATAAAAAGCAAAAAAATTCAAAGAGTCCTAGCAAGATCTTTTACAAGACTACTTTAATGTATTAAGATTTATGAATATGTGCTGGAGAAAACAAAAATTAGGGGGAAAACCCAAACCACCACCACCAAGCCAGAATCCATATAAAAAGCCTTTATATTTACTTTACTGTTTGGTATCTACAATACTTAGGTACATCCTGCATAAAGGGACTCAGATAATAATGCTGGTGCAAATCCTAAAGCATCAGAACAACTTTATAGTACTTATGAGGCAATAATAACATTGAATGTGATAATATTAAAATTCTTATCAAATGCATTTCAAATTATACTTATTTCTAGTGATTTCATAAGCATGTATCAATTGGGAGGGAGATAGTCTCAGTGCCAACACTCTTAAATCTAAAATGAAAACACACAATGATCCCAAATTGACTTGTGTGAGATCAAACCTGCAAGCATCCAGATTGTCAGTAATGCCTTTCAGACTCAAGTGATATTCTGCCAATTATGACATTGCTGTATAATTTAACATCTTTTAAATATAGCTTCCAATTAAATTAAAGTTACACATAGTATCCTCCTAGTATCTTTGTGCTACATAACATTCTACTACGAATAGTATCAAATTCAAATTTAAGTTTGCTCTCTGAAAATTTCCAACTGCATCTTTGAGTCTGGAAAGCCCATTTTCAGAGCTTCATCAATTTAACTACCAAACACCAAAAATTATCACCAAGGCTGTAAGTTGCTACCTGGGTCTCATAAGTTCTAGTATTAAAATCTATGACTGATGATTAGCAAAGGTGAAATTCATGTTAAATATTAAACAAACTATACTTTAATTTTGTTAGCCTTACCAAAGTTACCTAAATCTAGCATGTATTGTATTATAGCTCAAGCATAATGACAACCAACTTTCCTATCCCCAAAAGACTAAGGATTATAAACTCAGATTTATATAACCCTTCTCCCTTATGCTAACTCAATAAATCATAGATCTGTTCCTATCTTCTTTGGTGGGGACACCTATGTTTAATGAATGATTGCCATGTAAAAGTCTTTAAGGAACACAAAGAAATGTTCTTGTTATCACTTAGTTGAGAACTTTCAATATCACATGTAATTGGTACAGAATTACCTTGTTTTCCTCCTTGAAACCAGAAAATACACCTCTTATACATTAATTGTCTTTTTTGTCTTACCTCTGCATGTACCTAAAATCTGCTAAGGTCCTCCAATTGCTAGGCAAACCCCAATGCTATCTATGACTAGCTACTAGATAATCTGGTTTATATATGCCTTCCTGAGATGTTGACTTCTATAACAAATTTCTCTGAATTCTTATAAGCTCAGCTGTTATTCTCCCAACGCATGTTAAATCTTTCTACACTTTGATATAACTGAATTGCCTCATTTTTTTCATCTTCATGTAACCTGATGAATCTAGAATCCCATCACTTATCCTTCTGGGCTCAATTCAAACGTTAGTGTTCAAAGTCTTCTTTATCTTGAAAATCTGACAGAAATGATTTCTTCCTGTTTAGAAACAGTAATACTTTGGCATTCAGCAGAGCTTACAATACATTATTTAGACTCAAAGAATAAAACCTCTACTCTGGCATTTTGAGAACCTTTCAGGTTTAATCAATTTTCAGTTATTGGGGTGACCATGGAATAATATTATATATACTGACACTTCTGAGAGTTACAGAAAGTTTTTAGTTATGACAGAAGTAAACTACAGTAATCTCAAGCCTACTAGACACTTAGCCATCTTTCCAAAATGATATAGCTGACCAACCTTGTCAGTAAGAATAACCACAATACTGACCTAAAAATCTGATTTCTGAAATGAAATAGAAACACACACACACACTTTTATCTTAGAAACATTAAAACTTGCTACTGTAACATAATTCTAAAGTTGAATCAGGTATTAGTTCTGACTTTCATGTTAACTACTTATTTTAAGACGAGTCACTTAGCTGAATCTCTAAGTTTGCAAAACTGAACACTTAAACTAAGATCTATTCTAGCTAGACTATTTTTTTTTAAACATCACCTCCCCTACTAGTCTGCATACTGGGGTCTTTGCCAGATAGCTAAGAATATCTATTTATATAGCACATGTACTCAGTAAAATCCTTGGTTTAACAAATCTACTTTGTTTTTGAAATGGGGTTTTGCAATTTATCCAAGGCTGCTCTTCAACTCACTATGTAGTCCAAGATGGGCTGGGACTTGCATCAATCATCCTGACTTAGCCTGGATCAAATTTGCTTTTAACATTTTAATAAATTATTCTTTACCATACCATTTGTATGATGTGATTTGTTATTCAGGAACTGTCTAAAATACAATGTCTAACAATTACAGACAGTTGTCAAATATACAACCTACATTTTTTTCTTTCATAGCACTGCTTCAAAAATTTATTATAAAATTACCTCAAAGTAGAAACTATTACAAGGAGATTAAAATATTTTACGTAGAATTTCTAATAGTATAACTTGGCTGCTTCTAAATTTATAATACAAATTTTGCCGTTCTCTGAATGCTTAGATTACAAGTGTGAACTATCACACCCAGCTCAGTTTGTTTTATTATCATATAACTTGGATATTGTGCTAGCTAGTTTCATCTCAACAAGCTAGCGTCATCAAAGAGGAGGAAGCCTCAACTGAGAAAGTGCCTCCAGAAGACTGGAATATAGACAAGCCTATATGGCATTTTCTTAGTGATGGATGTGGGAGGGCCTGGTCTATTTGTAATGGGGCCAAATGTAGGCTGGTAGTTCTGGAGAAAGCAGGCTGAGCAAGTCATGGGAAGCAAGCCAGAAAGGCACCACTCTTTAATGGCACCTGCATCAGCTCCAGCCCCCAGGTTCCTGCCCTCACTGCTTTTGATTGTGAATTGTTACATGAAACTGTGAGTGAAATACACTCTTTTCTCCCCCAAGTTGCTTTGGTCACAGAGTTGCATCACAGCAATAGTAACCCTAACTAAGACAGATATTTTCCATAATAGAACCCCTAATTCTTTTTAATATGTTTTAAAGCACTGTCTTTTATTGGTTTAATTAACTTGGTTATTTTCAGATTTAAGCTAATTTAAAATATAAACTTTTAAACACCTTGTAACTATAGCTTCAAAATAAATGATTATTAGCAGATTGTTTGAAAAATATGCTAAATTCATTTTTCTTAGATGAGCGCCTTTGTATTACAGGCTGGCCTTGAACTCACAGTCCTCCTATCTTTGTCTCCTAAATGCTGGAATTATAAAAGATGGTATCATCACACACAGGTAAATAGGAAATTATTCTTCAGATGTACTTTTTTTTTTAAAAAAGTATGCTATTAACAAGAACTCAAAAACATGCCTGTCTAATAGGATGAGCTTCATAGCAAAAAGAAAATAAGCACAAACATGTCCACTAAATACTGGGAAATGTAAAAATCACAGAAAAACACTACTGTAGACAACAAGTTTATATGTGAATGTAAATATATGTATGTACATAAAAGAACGTATGAGCTCCTTTGAATCCTTCAGATCTCAACCTGAATATCATCACTTCAACAAGGCCTTCTTTTAAATATACTTATTTCGGGGCTGGAGAGATGGCTCAGTGGTTAAGAGCACTGGCTGCTCTTCCATAGGTCCTAAGTTCAATTCCCAGTAACCACATGGTGGCTCATAAATATACTTATTTAAAATAATTCCCACTCTATCCTCTAGAAGTTTCCCGTTTTTATTTTATGTGTATATGTGTTCTGCTACAGGTGTGCCTGTGCACTACATGTATGCAGTGCCCAAAGAGTCCAAAGAAGGCACCTGATCCCCTGGGGCTAGATTACTAGCTGTGAGCTGCCTTGTGAGTACTGAGAGAACCTGGGTCCTCTGGGAGAACAGCCAGTGCTCTTAACTGCTGAGCCATTTTTCAAAAACCCCCACTCCCCTTTTTTTGAGACAAGGCCTCAAACAGTAGCTCAGGCTGTCCTAGAGCTCACTGTGTAGTTCTGGCTAGCCTTTAATTTATGGCAATCTTTGTGTCACAAGCTCCCAAGTACCAGGATTAAAATTATGAGCCTTCATGCGCACTTCCCTAATAATTCTTTGTATATGGGTAGTGGCAGTGGTTGTATGCATAAGTGTTCATATATTTAGGCCAGATTTCAATGCTGAGTGTCTTCTATCACTTTCTAGCTATTTTTTGAGATAGGGTCTCTCAATAAATGTGGTGCTTGCTGATTCAGTTGGACTGACTAGTTAGTAAGCTCCAGAGATGCCCTCTTTTGGCTTCTCCAGCACTGAGAATACAGGCACACACACTGCCACATCCAGCTTTTCATGTGGGTGCTAGGGATCTGAATTTAGGTCCTCACGCTTGAATGGCAAGTACTTTACTAAATGAGCAATTTCCAGAGCCCAAACACCAATAATTCTTTATCAGTGTACTGGTTATTTTTCTTGTCACTGGGGCAAACTAGTAATACACAATGGAAATAACTCAGAGAAAGGAGGATTTGTTTTAGCTCATTGTTTCATGGCAGAAAAGGCAGAGCAGCTGGGACTACTCTGGGCCTACATGTGTGAGTTCTTAGGATGGTTCCCTCACATCTTAGGCTGGCTACAACTCTTTAGCGAGGCTGCTACAGCCTTGTACCTACAGCCTTGTTCCACAACTTTCCAAAACAGTGAGACTAGGTTAAGACACATGGGCCTATGGGGGACTTTACACTCAGTCCACAACACCAAGCATTCTTTGAATTTTCTTTAAGCATCCACAAAAGCTTTAATTGTTTTGTTTATATTTTAGTTGCTTGATGTTTCTCTAATCTAACAGACAAATGTTCTATGAGGGTAGAAGACAATGTCTTCTTGTTGGCTATTTTAACCTTACCACTTAGCACAAACCACGATTCCATAAGGTATATGGGATTTTACTACATATTTATGGGTAACTACTTAAGTGAAGTTTGTTAACAAGGGCTAGTTCTAGAAAGTAAGACCAGGGAAGAGTTAATAGTACATTACTTTTTTATCAATCAATTTTATACATTCTTATTTTTGACAATCAACATATGTTAGATCCTTTTAAAAATAGTTCAAGTTAGTTTTAAACGAGACATTTCAGATGACTTTCAATATGGTCATAAAAGATTATTTTCTTATTTTACAAATTTAAATGATATAAATATATTAAGTAGTTTTTGTTTTGTTTTTCCTTTTTTAAGTTCTACTTAAAGAATAGCTTCAAAATTTGCTTCGTAAAATCAGTCTTTTAACTTTATTTTGATCTGAGGGGCTGTAGAGGACTTTGTGGTTAAAAGCAAGCAAAAACACTCATACTTAAAATTAAATAAAAAATAAAATCACATCTAACGTTAAACTTATGCTCCTAAAATAATTACATGAAGTGGAATATTTGAAGTGATAAAAAATTAACAATCACCTAGTTTAATTCCTTTATTTTACAGAACACAAAAAGCAAAGAATTGGTGCCAGACCCAATTAGTAAGTCAGGAGCAGAGAAAACATTGGCATTGGATAAACCTGTAATCTTAGACAGTTCCTAGACAGAAGGTGGGTGTGGTGGTACTGGATTAATCCTAGCTAGCACTCAGGTAAGACAAAAGGATTGCTGTGAATCTGAGGCCAGCCTGGGCTACATAGTGACTTCCAGGACTATCTGGGTTATAAACTGAGAGTCTCAAAAACCTAACCAAGAAAGTTCTTAGATACAGTAATCACAATTAAGAGTCAAATTATACCAGTTATGTGGAGTAAAACTTTACAAAATAATAAATTAGAACTAACCCTTTGATCAACACTAACCTTTACAACCTAACCAAGAAAGTTCTTAGATACAGTAATCACAATTAAGAGTCAAATTATACCAGTAATCTGGAGTAAAACTTTACAAAATAATAAATTAGAACTAACCCTTTGATCAAACACTAACCTTTACAAGTAATGTTTTAGATTTAAAATATTCCACCAATGACTAATAATTTCTTGCTACTTAGCCAATTTTTAATCATGCCAAGCGATTAGTCACTTTTCCCAGAACTTCTATCATCCAATAGACTCAGAACTATATGGAATTTTTGACAAATATTTCAGTCAAATAAAATTAAAAAAAAAAACCAACAACCACTCATAATACTCTGTATGTATCCTTATCTACCATGGCCATGATACCATAGAAGTCATGTAATGTCTTGGTAACGTGTGAATTTCCTTTACTACAAATAAGCTCATGCTACTTCCTATTCATCAAACCTCCCCTTCCCCGCAGCAACAACAACAAAAAACCCTGCCAATTATCACACCTGTTGACAGGATATACATCTAAAAAGTTTATTTGTTTTTTTACATTCAAGAAAATTTGGAGGCTATATTTAAATTCAAACAAACAGGAAGAAAGGACAATGAAAAGTGAACAATATTTTCCCTCAGGTTTTGCTCCTTTAGCACACCTGAAATGACCTCCCCCTCCCCCCTCCCTCTCTCAAGATATAGTCTCCCTATGTAGTCCGAGGGTGACCTGGAACTCATAATTTTCCTGCCTCTGTCTTCCATGTCCTAGGATTACCAGGCGGCATGTGGCCCCAATACCATTCCACTAAGATGCACTAATTTTACTAACAATTAAGAAAATCTTTCAACAGACAACTATTAAAAACAGGCAATAATTTGAAATATCATAATATAGAAGTAATTCCATTTTATGTTCAATTAAATAGTTTTTAAAAGAGTCTTTAAAACCAGGAGTTGATGCTACCAGACATGGTGGTATACAATAAAATCCCAGCACCTAGAAGGCTGACGACAGTGAGCTCACTGCTAACCTGACTTACACGGGCAGATATCGCAAAAACAAACCAAAAACCAATACCAACTTCAAAAGAAGTAGCAACAAAGAGTGTTTCTGTTACTGAAAATGCATAAAATATACATATTTTAAATCATATTTTTATTTCCTAAAAGTATTACACTTTGCTTATTTATTGTGCAAATGTGTATGTGTGGACAAGCATAACATACATATGAAACAATCAGAGAACAACTTGAGGGAGTTAGTTCTTTCCTTCCACGCTATGGGTTCCGGGGACTCAATTCAGATCATCAGGCTTGATGGCAGGTGCCTTTACCCACTGAGTGACCTTGCCAGCTTCATCTTACACTTTAAAAGTTTTGATTAAGGAAATATTGAAACAATACTTCTCAAATTCTACCTCCTAATTCAGTAAGAAATTGTATTTCCTGATGACATGACATAAAATATCTCATATCTGAACATAAAGAGCACTTCACTGGTTTCCTCCACTGTGCTGCTCCAGGCTGAGCCAGAAGGATGTACTAACAATGTATCTGCAGTTTCTACTTCTCCCCCTGACAACTGTCATGGAGTTGCAGCACATCTCCTCCTAGATCTGTCTTCCTGCTCCCATCCTTGTGTTTTTATCCTTTTACTTCTCTTTTCCTTTACTCTGCTCCAATGTTTCCCTTTAAAAGGTCTTCAGTAAGAAATAACTTAGATCACAAACTATTAAACATTTGTGATGTAGTCTGGTAGCTGGCAAACATTTTCTATAAAAGGCAAGAGAATATTTTAGGTTTTACAGGTCATTTGATCTCTACCTAAACTACCAACTTTTGTCATTACAGTATGAAATGACCACAAACAAGACACAAATAAAGACATAGATAATCTGTCAACAAATGTGTATGTCTATGTTCCAATAAAAAACACAGGAAATGGATGGATCCAGCCTATGAGGCACACTGTGTCAACCTTAATCTAGTCCATTTTTGAAAATTATTTTTTAAAATATTAATGAAGCTGGTAAAAACAAATATCAAAAAATCTATACAAACAAGAAGAATACAAGGTGAGAGGATTTAGGAATTGCTATATAGCCATAGTGTATCACTTCTGGAGGTCACAATGTCACTAACTACAAAGGTAAAGAGGCTCAAAGAAGGCTAATTGTAGAAGGAGGGTCCGCTACTTTTCATCATTCCTCTTTGATGCTGTTCAAGTCTCTGCCTATATCCTGCCAAATTAAAGGATATCACTTAGGGTCTGCCAGAATCATCTCTACTTCATGCAACACACCATGATTGTCCTCCAAACCTCTCATATGCTTCTCCCAGCTTTCTTTCAAAGTGATGGCCTCTTTTCTCACTAATTGTTATTGTATATATATATATTTTCACATACAAATATATTCCTAAATATAGCATGTTGAGTCCATATAATGCTACTTCTATATATGTTTTCAGAGCTGACCATTTGGCAGTAGACAACCAATTGATGTACTCTACCCTTGGGAAGACTACCTCTCCTGCTCCCAGCTTTACTCAGTTGCCTATAGTTCTTTGTGTAGGGTTGAGACTCATCTGGTTTGGCATGCTCATTGGTGTCATTCTTATTCAGCTCATGTTTGGGCAGCCATTTTGGTGAAATATTTTGGCTATCTATACCTTCTGATGCTACTAGAAGACACAATCTCACAGCAAACTTCCTGATCCTCTGGCTCTTACAATCTTTCCACTTCCTCTTACACAGTGTTCACTGAACACTGGGTGCGAGATTATTTTGAAGATTTATCTCATGGGACCATTTTTTATTTGCTTTGTTATCTATCTATCTATCTATCTATCTATCTATCTATCTATCTATCTATCTATCTATCTTTTGAGGCAGAATTTCTCTGTTTAACAGTCCTAGTGGGACTGTTTTTTGCTTTGTCTATTTATTTATGGGTTTTCAAGATAGTTTCTCTGTTTAACAGCCCTAGCTGTCCTGGAACTAGCTCTTGTAGACCAGGTTGGCCTTGAACTCACAGAGACCTGAGATTAAGGGTGTGTGCTACTACTACCTGGCTTGTTTTGCTATTTTTTTAATTCCACGATTTTCTTATGTTTGGTCTTCAGTGTTTAACCATGATGCATACAGGTGCATTTTCTTTCACTGTCATCACCATTATTACCATTATCACTTTGGAGTTAAGCTTACAACGGGGTAACTGAGCTTCTTTTTGGGATCTGTGGTTTTATTCTCTCCCTTGCTATCTAGTACTGGTTACTCAACCTAGGGCCTCATTCACGCTAGGCAAGTGCTCTACCACCGAGTTACATGCTCGCATCCTGTGATTTTAAAAATCACCATCTTGGACTAGAGAGAGAGCTCTGCCATTAAAGGCTAAGGCTCACAATACCCCCACCACCACCAAAATCACAGCTACTGCCTATTTAACTATTTCCTTTGCTCTGTTCTTATCTTCTTTGTCCTTAAGAACCACATTTACTTATGCTAGCCTATCTAACTAAAACAGACCCAGGCAATAATACTCCACGTTATAGATATGCCAAAGTTTACCCACGCACATACTGAAGACTGTCTTTGTTGTTCCAAGTTGTGGTGCTTGGGGATAAAGGTGCTATAAACACTTGAGTGCTCATGTAATTTTTCAACTTAGGCGAATACCAAGGAATAGGATTGTTGGAACATGTTAAGTATGGTATCGTTTGGTTTTCAGTTCTTTGTTTGGTTAATTTTGTAGGCTGTAAAACCATGTCTGAGTAGTTTTTAAAAGAAAAGTCTGTAAGGAATGGCAAGTGGGTGGTATACTTTCTAGTATCTTTGCACTGAATTTATATAAAGAAATAAAAAGTTCTTGAATTTGGTTCTGTTTACTGTTGTATCTTTCAACACTGAATAGGCCTTTTTCCTTTGCTTCTTTGGGGGGAGGTCTATAAATTTTTCACTGAGTGAAGAACAAAGAATTCAGAGCTATTGTAAGAGTTAAGTGTCATTTACACATTGGCACTGATATGCCTGTTCTCTGGAAAAACATTAGAGTGAAGTTTAGCCAACATAGTCAGGAATTGAGTCTGGTATAGATTTAGTTTTACAGTTACCTACTGTATACCACAAGCTTCAAAGTGCTCTATAGATAAGACTACCCCTGTCATGTGTTCAGAGACAGAGAAGGCTTCCACCAACTATTCTTCTTTCCTTTATCTTTGAGACATTTCTGGACACTATTACAAAAGGAATTTCTCATCATGTTCATAACCTTTCTCAAAAGAAAGGCTTTCTGCCTTGGTACTAGTCTCATGGCTAAATTAGATACAATTCTCTGCTGTCCTTGTCCAGCTTCAATTTTAGGTAGGCTCTGTGATTCTTTCTATGGCTTCTATGGCAGGCTAAATCTGCTTTGTACTATGCTGATCTTAGGTGGGCATGTTCTTAAATACCACTCTCAAAAGGGCTTCTTGGTATCAGTGCCTTCTGGAGCCTAAAACGTAAAAAGTAGAGCTTTATCTTCTATCCTTCCCCCTCAGTAATAATGATTTTTCCCCTATGTTCTGAGTTCCTCCCAAGGGCAGAGAGTGTTTAGTAACAGAGCATTTACCCAGCATGCGCAAGGCCTTATATTTTACATTCAATCTCTAGTATCCTGTATATCTCCCCAGCTCCAGCCCAGGCCCAAGAGGTAGGGGTGTGTGTGTGTGTGTGGGTGTGTGTGTCTGTGTGTGTGTGTGTGTGTGTGTCTGTGTGTGTGTGTGTGTGTGTCTGTGTGTCTGAGAGTTTCCCTCACAGAAGGAGTTCAGTTTCTAAACTTTTTCCAGAAACATCTGAATAAGCAGGTTTTTTGTTCCTTTTCCATGGGTTTGAGGCTTACAAAAGGATCCGAGGAAATGTGAGAGGCTTGTGTCTACCTCCCAACAGGATTGAACACCCTCTTCGTTTCTAGACTTGAAAGAAAACCTTGATCCTCCTATTCTGAATTTCTTCTCAACTGGGAATACTATGTAGAACACCAGGAAAATTTATCTGAAAGGAAACAAGAGATCCCTTGGTGTCTGGGTCCTCCATATCTTCCAAACTAGTGCATACTTGGCCTTAAAGAATTAGTTAAAATTGAAAGCTCCACCCCCTAATTTCTGGCAGCCATTTCAATCTTTTGTGGTAAGCTAAAAACAATTCATATAACCCAACACATAGGCTGTGGGGCAGGGAAACTTGCTCTACTTGGCTGTTTTATCAACTCAGCTTTCAGATGGGCCAGAGGAGTGTGGATTCTTCAGCATCAGGGTCTCAGACAGTGAGAGGAGCTGGTTCTTTGTCTTTACCCTACCCCTGCCCTCTTGCTGAGGCAGGCTCTTGCTATACAATTCTGCCCCCTTGGCCTCTCCAGTGCATGCACTACCACATCCCACTTGCATAATTTTACTGTGACTTGCCTTCTGTTTCTATTTTTTCAGTCTGAGTATCAATCTTCCAGTCACTATATAAAATCTTGGGAATATCTCTGATTTTTCTGTACTGATATTTAATTTCCAACCTGCTGACAATGTCTGAATGAGAAAGATCACTAATATCCTTTTGTCAGTCATTTTTTAGATAAAATCTAAAAAATTTATAGATAGAATCTGTCTAGTACATGTAATTATTATCTCACAATGGTTTCCTACCCAGTTTGTACTCTGTTATCCATTAGAATGTCTTAGTGCTGCTGTACATGATTTTTAATCATGGGCATTATCTCTTCTGTGCTGTTTTATTTGTACCAAAAAACAAACAAACAAACAAACAAACCATGAAAGCAGCTCCACTAAGGTTGTAAAATCTTACATTCTTTTATTGTACTATAAATACCATAAAGACAGTGATCAGGTATTATAAATTGCTATAGTCACTCTTTTAGCTTTCCTACATAAATATTTGTCTTAAAAATCAAAACATTAAGGGGATGGAAAGATGGCTCAGCAGTAAAAAGCACTTATAGCTCTAGCAGAGGACCTGAGTTCAGCTGCCCAACACCCATGTTAGGGGCTCACTATCACCTGTAAGTCCAGCTCGAGAGATCCAATGCTTCTGAATTCTGTGAGACCTGAACTCATATGCATATATTCACATAAAGACACATACACAAAACTTAACAATATAAAAATTAGTCTTTAGATAAAACATCAAAAGCCAGGGATGGTGGCAAATGTCTTCTATAGTTCTAATCTTAAGAGATTAAAGTAAGAACATCACTTAAACTACGGAATTTGAGACCTGGGCAACACAGTAAGACACATACCATCCTCCACTGATGTGGGATTCCCCTCTGTATGCTGTGAATATGTTTTATTACCATTGGTTAATAAAGAAGCTGCTTTGGCCTATGGCAAGGCAGAATATAGCTAGGCAGGAAAACTAAACTGAATGCAGGGAGAAAGAAGGTGGAGTCAGGCAGACACCATGTAACTGCCAAAGGAGAAAGATGACAGAAACTTACTGGTCAGCCACAGCCTCATGGCAATATACAGATTAATAGAAATGGATTAATTTAAGATGTAAGAGCTAGCTAGAAATACACTTGAGCCGTTGGCCAAACAGTGTGGTAATTAATATAGTTTTTGTGTGATTATTCAGGTCTGAGTAGCCAGAAAACAAAAGCACAGTCTCCATTTACATAAAATGGCTCTCGATGTTCAGCAACATACATCCACATAAAGCCTAAGAAAGCGTTAAAAAAGTGCTTCTAGACCCACAAACAGGAGTCAATTGCAGCGTCTTCGTTTTGTTTTTAGTTTTTTTCCAGATAGGTTCTGTTTGCTGGCAGCAAGCAGAGGCACGGTTTTTTAAGAGACAGCTTCTTGGTTTGTGCTGGTAGCACAAAGGGCTCTAGTTCTTTTGGAGGTCCTGCAACTGAGCACTTAAATGGTGTTTGTGAGCAGCATGCTAATAGTTGCTTAATGGCGACATAGACCTGCTACGGCTCTGGAACAGGGGTGGTGAGCATGGCTTGCAGAGGCAGTAAACACATCTCCACCATGATGGATAGGGCAGAGCCAACAGGCAAAGCTGCGGTATTAGTCCTTGTCACACCCATTTAGCATTTTAAAAAAATGCTCCTGGTCAGAAAAGGATTACAGATTCACAGTAAAGATAGATTCAGACAAAAAAGGCCTCTAAATGAGTAAGTTTGATTAATGTCCATGGGCTTAGGACAGATAAGATAAAAGCCAAACAGAGTCATAGATAAAAAATAATTTAAGGATATTAAGCTGAAGTTCTTAAAGAAAAAAACAGAATAAAAACATCATAATGGGTTCATTTGTATTTTAATAAATAATGCTTGCCTGAAGTTCTGAGAGTAAAACATCTACACTGATCAGCCTTACAGACCAGACAGTGGAAACACACACCTTTAATCCCAAGAGCCACATTAGTTTGCCATAGAAATTGGGCAGTAGTGGTGTACACCTTAATCCCAGCACTAGAGAGGAATATAAGACGGGAGGAGACAGTTCTCATACACAGTATCATTCTGAGATTCCTGGAGGCAGGATCGCCATTTTGGACTGAGGTAGAGGTAAGAGTCAGTGGCTGTCTGTTTTGCTTTTCTGACCTTCAGACTGAGCCCCAATTTCTGTCTCTGAGTTTTTATTAATTGTGCTACACTCTCTCCATCTCAAAAACAAATAAGCAGGGGCTGGAGATATATAGCTCAGTGGTTAAGAGGATTACTACTCTTGCAGAGGACCAGGTTCTGTTCCTAAAACCACATCAAGCAGCTCACAACCAACTATAACTCCAGTTCTAGGGGGTTTGAAACTTGGCCTGCAAGGGACCATGGTACATATACAGAAAAGCTTGCACACATGCATACATGTAAATTAATTTTAAGCAAATAAAAAAATAAAATGACAAAAATAGGAAACAAACTTAATAAATATGGGACTTAAAACCTTCTAAAAGGCCTATGACTTGCCAGTACATTGTCAATATGATTATAACAACAAAAAGATTCCCAAAGCCCTTAAATGTTCTCAAAGTCAAAGAAGAAAACATACTATTAATAAAATTATTATACCACCAAGCACATTCAGAGCAAAGCTCCATTAAGATGCTCCTAACACAGTCATCCATTTATACTGGTACGATTTATAGTAGCAATCACAGACATAAATATGCTGAAGCCCCATTGCTTAGGTAGATGTGAATACACCAGATATCTGTAAAGTTTACTAAGACAGTCATTGCCCTCGTACTTCAAAACAACAAAACAAAACAAAATCGAACAAGACTTCACTCATTCAGCTGGTGAATTTTTTATTTTATAAACTTGAAAAGCTGCTAAAGTCATTTCCAA
Organism: Ondatra zibethicus; assembly: GCA_004026605.1. Taxonomy (NCBI): domain Eukaryota; kingdom Metazoa; phylum Chordata; class Mammalia; order Rodentia; family Cricetidae; genus Ondatra; species Ondatra zibethicus. The sequence continues at coordinate 143,993 of PVIU01002937.1, forward strand.
TGAATGAGAGAAAGGTATAACCACAGAAAGAGAGTTCAAATATTTTATACCTTTTATAACATTATTTTCAAGTATATTTTAAAATAGCATCTATAAATCCCATATGCTATCTTAGTGAAAGGTCAGCAAAGGTGCCAGCTTTTTTAGTTAGCTCCCCTAGTTAACTGACAGCTGTCAGAGGAACCTGTTGAAACTGTAGTTAAGTGACTCTATTTGACTCAGGCAAAAGATCAGATGTCTAAAGTGCTACCTTTGCCATGCATTCACAAAAAAATGCTCAAAATGGAAGAAAAAAAGAAAACAGCTTTAGCTGCTAAACTAAAATATGCCCAATAACCACCTCACCAATTTAAGACAGAACTGCTATACAACATCAATTTAGTATGAGAACATAATCACATAAAAGCGTTCAATGTAATATTGTTCATAAAAGCAAAACAAAAACAACAAAAAAGAGGATAAGTTAAATACAACTAAACAATAAATTATATAAAACTATGTATATATTCTATCCAACAATGAACAATGTTGTTATTTTGTTAACATGGAAAATGTCCAATGGAATGATACTGCCAAAAAGACAGGTTATGATATGACATACATATCTCTATGTGCTCCCATGCAACATTCCTAGATGTCAAGATTTAAAATACTGCCTTTCAATTCCCAATTCAAGTTTTTCTTCCTGCTGGGCAAAATGAAGCCAGGCACCTTTAATATAGTTTTTCCTTTTCTCAGCTGACATACATGTTACACATATCAGCACAGGTACTGGAGACACCAATTATAGAAGGAGAAGATTTCCTTGTTAGCTCTCATGTGTAGGTTCTGATAGCCAACATCTTTCCCCAACATACAACCTCTTGAGTGTTTTTGCAGAAAATGCCTCTGGTGAGATATCAACTTATGATCTACTCTCCTTAGACCGTAAAAAGTAAATTAGAAGTTTCAACAGCAAAGCACTATATCTACTTATCTGTTCTCTAGGAAGTCAGAGCCACATTCTTTCCAATGATGCCCATATGTCAGCCTTAGATGAAGGTACCCAAGGGCTACTGCTGCTATTTACAAGAGCTCTTTTCTTACTACCTAATCCTGGTTACTCTCTATAATTAATAACTCATTACATTAAGCTTTCCCTGCTCAAATTACAGTGGTTTCCCCTGACTCTTGTATCCTTTTCTAGTTTTTGAATGGTGACTGAATTTATTTTATATAATAAACAGGTATTTCTTTAATGATAATCAAAAAAGGCACACTAGTTTTATTTTGGAAAAACAACAAAAATTTAGTGCAAATATTAAGAAGTTTTCCTTGTAAGGCAGAACTACAGCTGTGAGAGCAACACAAGTGGGTTCTGATAAACACTTGTGTATGACTTTCAGTTTCTCTCTTCCTTAATATCAACTTCTTTTTTAACATTATCTGAAAATAATTTTATGTTTTATGTAATTTTATGTTTTAAATTCTCTTTCTTTCTTTCTTTCTTTCTTTCTTTCTTTCTTTCTTTCTTTCTTTCTTTCTTTCTTTCTCCTTTTCTTTCAAGACAGGGTTTCTCTGTGTAGCCCTGGCTATCCTGGAACTCACTATAAAGACCAGGCTGGCCTCAAACTTAGAGATCTGCCTGCCTCTGCCTCCCAAGTGTTGGTATTAAAGGCGTACAACACCTGGCTGTTTATTTATTTATTATGTATACAGTGTTTTGCCGACGTGTATGCCTGCACACCAGAAGAGGGCACCAGATCTCATTATCAATGGTTGTGAGCCACCATGTGGTTGCTGGGAATTGAGCTCTTAACTGCTGAGCCATCTCTCCAGTCCCTGTTTTTTTGTTTGTTTTTTTTAAATATGTGTGTGTGTGTATGAGTGTTTCATCTGAATATGATATGTGCAGCACATGTGCTACCCAAGGAGACCAGAAGAGGGAATCAGATCTCTTCCGGAACTGGAGTTACAAATGGTTATGAGGCGCCATGGATGCTGGTAATCAAACCTGGGTCTTATGAAAGAGCAGCCAGTGCTCTTACCTGTTGAAGCTCTTGAAGTAACTGAAGTGATAGAAATGACTTAAGACTGCTGCTCTTTTTCTTGTAGTTGAGTCATATCTGGGCTTTACCAAGCAAGCTAGCAATCACAAGGCACCCTGGAGTAACAGTGCCTCCAATACCAGCTCCTTCAGCTGGCTGCTGCTCCCTCTTACCATGCTCAAGGATTATCAGCTGGGCTCCAGCTTGTGCATTTCCAACATCATTCTCAGCAATGCATTGATAGAACCCTTCATCTGATTTCACCAGACCCAAAACTTGAAGATTATGTTCCTTCTAAGGAAGAAAAACATACATAAAATTTTATGACCTCACTGATGGAACATGAGTTTAAAATCTCAAGGATATGTTCTCAAGGAGACAGAAGAAATAATGTTCTTAGCATAAACATTGCTTTAAAATTTAACAACATGTAAATACTGATAAAAGAAAAATGCTAATTTAACTACAACAGATTGGTTTTTTAATGTTAAATACTCAGAAACTTTTTGTTAGCATGAGATTATGCATTTCAGAAACAGAAAATACATCCCCACAAAAAAATGAATTACTTATACAATAAATTTGTAAAATGACACTGTCTTTAAAACACTACAATTATTTCTAAGCTTTTTACTAAGTATTATGTAAAGACCTTTAAGTATACCAGTAATATTTATTAATAAAACCTAAATAATCCTATTAGTAGAATATTAGATAATGGTACTATTACTAGATAAAAATATCTACTATATACCTAATACATATGAAATAAAAAGCATAATTGACAAAGAATTATTAGATACATCTAACGTCATTTTTTTCTCACACTGGGATGTGAGAGACTGACTGATTAGGTTAGCTGGCCAATGAGCCTCTAGAATTCAGTTGTCTCCCTCTCCACAGTGCTGGCATTCCAACACAAAATGCCTTATGTGGGTTTCTCCTGGGGACTGTCCTCAGGCCTTCATGCTTACATGGAAACATTTTACAGACTGGGATATCAATCCAGCTCCACATTTAACTTTCTGCACTTACAATTTTGCCACAGTTTTGAGACAGCCTCAAGGAGTGACCTAGTCTGGCCTCCTGCCTTTACCTCCTGAGGACTGGAATAACACATGAGTTATCACCATGTTTTGCTTGTACCTACTTCAAAAATTCTTTTAATACATGCAAATTAAATTAAAAGGCACTATGTGATGATGCACTCACTTTATAAAAGGGTTTTTATTGTTAGAACTGTTGGCATGGGCTCATTCTTACTTTGAAGGGTATGTGCACTGATTTATAACTTTTTGGTTAGGCTTTGTATAGTTTGTTAAATAAATAATAAGTTTTTCAAAATTATCATTTATCTATACTTCCAGAGAGACTGGGATGGGGTGGCATATGCCTTTATCCCCAGGTGGATCTCTGTGAGTTCCAGACCAATCTGGTGTACATTGTGAGTTACAGGGCAGAGAGAGCTACAGTGAGACCTGGGGTGGGGGGTGGAGGAGAAAAGAAAGGGAGGAAGGAAGGGGAGGCAATGAGGAACACACATGTATACACACACTGCATTTCTCAAGAAATGCTGATAGTTATTTTCTATTTTGTTACTTGCAGTAATTTGAATTGGTATATATAAATACATCTTTTAGTTATATTTAAGGCACTTAAAAGGTTTCAGAAATAAAAATACTTCTTTGAAAAAATACTTACTACAATTTTAAAATAATCACTTGGGATAACCACATCCCCATTCTTGACCCACTTCACAGTTGGAGTTGGCTTCCCAGTGACTTCACATTCAAATATAATATCCATGGATTCATGAGCATATATGTTAGCAGGTTGTTTCAAGAATTCAGGTGGAGCTTCAAAATATAAAGGAAATTAAAATAAAATTAGGTATTCACATATCAACAAATTTTTAGACCACAGAATTCATAGTATTTACATAGTATTTGAATGCTCTATCAAAGTGAATTTTATTCATATTTTGTTAGGTATTCCTAAACATTTCAAACATTTTGTTGCTGGATATCAAATTCAGGGTCTCATGCATGCTCTACCATGGATCCATACCTCTAACTACAAAACAGGCTTACTTTCCAAAAGGGACCCATGAGAGAAAATAAAAGAAGCCTTAAGAAAGAGTATTAAAGAGGTAAAGAACAGATGCAATTTGAAAGTGGAAGAAGAATATTAGAAACGAAAGGGCTTAAGACCAATGAGACATGTAGGGTCAATCAAAACTAAACAAGCAAAAAAAAAAAATGCCATAAGGAAACTTGCTATTTTGTAAGCTAATTTTAAAAATGTAATTTTCAATTGTTTATTATTGGTATGTAGGGATATATTTGACTTATATACTTATTTACTTTCTTTTAGCCTGTGGCTATACTAAACTAATTAATTCGGTCTATCAGCTGTTGTACATACATTTGGGGGACTGTTTACACTGATCAACCATTTTTGTCTATGAATACTATTTTATTTCATTTTCAATCCACTCTTCTGTTTTCAAATTTTCCCCTACCTACTGCATTGGCTACAGAGTGGCAGGCCTGGCAAGAAGTACTAACTAGTTCTGTAACTTTGGTAAATGGAGAATGAGAGAATTGAGAGCAAGCGGAATCCCAAGCAAGCAGAACCACTCAAGAAGAAGGAAAGAATGTATAATCTTAGAAATAACATGCATTTGTCATGCAATAAGCTCCAGAAAACGGAAGTTCGTACAGTCAAATAAAATCAGGAACATTTACAAATAGTGGCCACCCTTCCAAATACTGGTTATTTAAATACTAGTTACTCAATCTTTAAAATGTTTTTTTCTGAGACATTCATATATGAGTATTGTATTTATAGCACCCCTCCCTCTCTCACCATTCTAACTCCTTCTGTATTTATGCCCAACACACATTCTCTTTCATCTCTTCTTCTATAATTATTGTTACAAATATAATCCATACAAACCTACACACATACCCATCTTACTGAACCCTTTAGTGTTGCTTGTATATATACATGTTTAGAGCTGACCACTGGGATTGGATAATCTATCAGGAAGCCTGTCCTTGGGGAAAACCCATCTCTCTGCAGTCATAGACTGCCTGTAGCTCTTCATTAAGGGGTGGCCTTGAGAAATTTTCCCCATCCACACAGTTAATGTCGACTGGTGTTGTCACTATGGATCTTGTCCAGTGTGTGTCTAGATATAACAGATGAGGCACCAATGAAATCTTAAATTTACTCTTCTGTGAATAATGTATATAGGTTTTTTGCCATTTTTCAAATATTTATGTTTACAATTTTCTTATCTGCAAAAATTTTTATAAGCTTCCAGTTACGAATGAATGGCTTCTTACTTGCAAATACACCGTTCTTTGCAGTTATAGGAATAAACATCTGTCAGATGGTGGTTTGTTAAGAGAAGGTACTGTGGGCACTGCAAAATGAAACTTGGGGAAAGGTCTTCACTTTCAGGTTGGAGTATGCACTTTCTTCTTCACCTACACCATGGCTTCTAGAAGGTCTGCAGGAGATGTAATGACAATCACCCTCCAAAATTTTTTCCAGCTTACTACAATAAGTGGCTTTCTATATACTAGCTCTGGCCCACAACACAGTAGGCAGGATCTAGAATGCAGCTCAAGTTCCTAATACTGTTAACAGGTATTGTTTTGTTCAACATCAGACAGGCTCATAGTGGTTTTCCTCAGGCTGGTTTAAATCTATAGCATCCCAGCAGGCAATTTCAAGTGAGCTAGCTTTGGCTAACAGCTCTGTCTTTGGGTATCAGCTATGTTCTCTCCCAACAAAGAATGAACAGTGGTCCTGGGTAGGAGAGATCTCTTAAAAGCTTGAAAAATTCTTTTAAAAGCATCATAGTGAGTTCTAGTTTAAAATGTATTTGGTTTGTTTCAACTCACTGAGGTTATTGTTCCTATGATTTGAAACTATCTTTTCTTTATCAAGCCTGGGCCTTTTGGATGCACAATAGTCCTTCTTGTCATGACTTTACCGATGGTCATTCCATACTTTCTGATCACCATTTTCATACTTTTTTTGGTGACAAAAATCAGCAGTTATATATTTTGGGTTTTCTACTAAAATTTCCAATTAAATTCAGCTCAACAAGTCCTAAATGGGCCTTTTAAAATCTAACATCTGTAACTCCTTTGTCTTCTACTAAAAGTCCTGTTACATAACTATATTAGTGTTAGTTGGTATCTGCCTCATTTTGTAGTTTCTTAATCTCAGAATAACATTTTTACCAACAATATTTGCAGCTATTTGTCCTTAGAATATACTCCATTAAGAATATATAGTCCCACCCCCACCTGATGTAGTTCCTCTCAGATAGGAACTAGTCGGCTGGGGTCCTCAAGGCCCTGGCTGGGGAGAAGACGTCTATGGGCCCCTGAGGTGCGGGGCAAGTAGGGATCAATATGATAAGGAAATAAATGGTGGAGAAATGGGAGCAAAAGGGAAGTGAAATAGTTCATGAGCTGTGGAAAGACGCAGAAAGGATGAAATGACGATGTGATGAATGGGCAGTTGTTGAAGGCCTGCTTGCCACCTGGGGCCATGGTGAAGGCAGTGAGGATTGACTGAGCGGGAAGGTCTGCTTGCCATCCTGGTCCTACAGTAGCCAGGGTCTGTGTTGGATGTCCATTGCTCCTGTTGCCATGGAGGGCCATGCTGATTCCAGTGTCTGGACCATCTTTTGGGGTCACGTTTGAGTTCACAGGCCATGCTGCCACTGGGGCTGTGCAGATCTGGGCAGCTTTTGCTGCCACCTGGGGCTATGGTGACAACAAGACCTAGGCTGCTGCTCAGGACCATGTCTGGGTTCATGGTCCTAACAGCCAAAGTCTATGGGGATGTGCATTGCCCATGATACCATCAAAGGCCAAATGAAGCCCAGGGTTTGGGCTGCAACTGTGGCCTTGTTGGTGTCCAGGGCCATGATGCTGCCAGAGCCATCATGATCTGAGTGGCTGTAGCTAACACTTGGAGCTAGGAAGTCAACCAGGACAAGCTGCTACCTGAGGCCATGTCTGAGTCTGTGACCCAGCTGCAGCTGGAGTCTATATTGAAATCTAGCCCAGGTTACCACTAAGGCCCACAGAGGCCTGGGATCTGGGCTGGAGCCTGTGGCTTAATTAGAGTCTGGGGCACATGCCACAGCAGGGGCCCTATAGATATGGGTGGCCTGTGCTACCATCTGGGACAATGGTGTCATCCAGGCCCAGGCTGCTTCTGAGGGTCATGTCAGGATCTGTGGCCCTATAATGAAGAGGGTCCAGTTGGATGCATATGGATCCTGTTGTCACCGAGCGCCATGAGGATGCCCAGGGTCAGATCAGCCACCTGAGTCCAGGTTGGTGTCCAAGGGTGTCCAGGATGCATACAGAACTTAGTGACCTGCACTGCTACTCAATGACATGGTGATATCTCAGCCAGAACCATAGCTGAGGGTCATGTCATGGTCTGTGGCCCTTCTGCAGCCAGGGCCTGTGCTGATGTTTGATGCTTCTGTTACTATCGAAGGCCATGCAGACATGTGAAACCGTGGGCCATGTTGGTGTCTGAGGGACATACTGTCCCTGGGAGTGGTGACATCCAGACCCATCTGCTGCCAAGGATCATAGTCCTACTATGACTGGGGTCTGTGTTGCCACTAAAGGCCACATAGAGGCCCAGGGTTGGGGCTGCAACCTGATGGTGTCTAGCAGCCATGCTTCCGACAGAACCATTCCCACCTGAGTGGCCATTCCTTCCACCCAGAACCAGAATGTCGTCCAGGCCCAAGCTGCTGCCAAGAGCCATGTTTGGGTACGTGGTAGAGCTGAAGTTGGGATGTGTACTAATATCTATGGCCTGTGTCACCTCAGGAGGCCTTAGGAATCACGCGAGATGAAATCAGGGTCATGCTGAGTAGGCCCAGCCCTTCGCTAGCCCAGGGAAAGCTGGCCTTGTCTCTCATTGGACACTATAGCAAGAGAGCTGGCCCCTGCAAGATGGAGAGGTGGCTCCCACCCCTCAACCACAGTCAAGGCTAAACCAACCCTGAGGGCATGGCTCTAGGGGAGCTGATTCCGCCCCCTCACCTGAAGCAGGTGGTCCCAGGGACCCAAACTGACCAGCTCGGCTACCAACCGGGCCCACAGCCGGGCCTTGGGTTGGCCTACCCTAGCATCTACCCCATCTAGGACCTGCATGAGTTGGTGAATGGACTGGTCCTGTGGAATGACAGCCTCAGGATCTCTAAGACTCAGGGTGGAAACAGGATATCCCAGAGGAATTCTGATGAGGATCCAGGGATGATGGTGTACCAGAAACCAGAGGCCTTGAACCAGACCAGCAACTCATTGCAATGAACACTTGCTAGTAAACCTGATGGAACAAAGGGGTGTACTATATGACACACCGAAGCCCCTAGTGCCACCAGGAGGAATGAAGACATGTTTGAGAGGCAGGAAATAAGGGGGAGTAAAGAGATTTTTGTTGTTACTGGTGTTTACATTTTGTTTTGTTTTTTTGCTTTTGTTTGCTGGTTTACTCTGGTTTCTTTTGAGGGGTGCAGCAGGGGTGAGGGGAGGATATGGGGGAACTGAAAGGTGAGCAGAATTGGGATGGATGATAAACTTCCAATGACTCAACAAAGAAGTTAAATTTAAAAACAAAACAAACAAAACAATAAAGGTTCAAAATGTTAAAAAAAAAAAGAACTTACAGTCCAATTGCTATTTCACACTTATTTGAATATCTTTCAGCTTAAGATGTACCTTTCTGTGCGGCTTTACTCTGTCAACTATATGCATATTTTGAATCATTTAATTTTATTTTCTGCCCTCAGAAGTCACTTGGCAAAAATTTAAATCTACACAATGTATGTCCAATTAAATTAAATTAAATTAAATAAATTCAGCTTCCATCCTGGCCTTATAGTCCCCTCCATAAGCAAAAATCTTTTAAAATGTTATGGTTTATCCTTCCAATTTTTTAAATGTAAAAGCAACTTGCCTAATCTCTCTCCTTCAAATTATAAATGATAACACACTAAATTTTTTCTACTTTCAAAGCTTGTACTCTTAACTAAGACGGTACCATTTCCAAGGAACTGACATATTCCTTGAGTCCAATGTTAATACTGGGGAACCCCTTTCTAAAGTAGAATAACTAATTCTGTAAAACAGAGAAAAATGAGTTTTTATAAAATTAAATAATTTTAGTATGCATTTTCAGTAAACTTTCAAAGACTATTAGAAAAAAACATAGTGCTCACCATTTACTTTTCCCTTTTATGAATTATTAAGGAAATACTCCTCTGGATTATTTTTACTTTCTATATAGTATTCACCAATTAAATATAGGAACAGATGCTTGTGGTTAGGAAGTTAAGCAAATAACCAGAAAACAAATGAGTCAATTACCATAAGAAAATAAGTACTGCCATGGAAGATTATGTATTTTGTTACCAAAGAGATAATTAAGCTTCAAATTCTGTGACAGCTCCCTTCCCTTCTACTACCACCATCATTATAAGAGTCATTTTAATTGCTAAATACACAAGTAGAATGTTAATATCAAAACAAACATTATACTTCCAAAATCTTTTGCTAAAAACATAACTTAATTCCAGCACTGTAGAATAATATTGCAAACTGCCAATCAATTCAAACAGACAATATTGTGCTGGCCAACAACAAAGTTACAAGGTCACTTTATCATGCTAAAATTTGGAAGATAATGGCTTTCATTTACATTAGCTCTCAAATGCTGGTGTTCTGACAGTTTGATGTTTAATTCTTTGGTACTAAAATTCTCAAAGGGCACTTTAACTAGAAAAAACAATTTTTTTTTCAGTTTCATGTTACACTATACATTTGATGGTCTTAAGTTTTTTCTACAATTCACAAATTGACACCCAAATCCTTAAAAAACAACTGACAATGGACAAAACCTCTCCCAAGCAAGCATTTAAAACTGAAATCTTTTTAGAGATCGTTTAACAACGTAATTGTAAATCTGTTATAAGTACTGGCTGTACTAACAAAGCAAAGATATATTAGAAATCACACACACATACACACACAGTCTCTCCTCCCTCCCTCCCTCTCTCTTTCTCTCTCTCTCCAAAGAAAGCTTCCCATTCTACCAAAGGTAAATAAATAGGTTCTTCTGTATTCCAAGAAAAATGAGGACATCAATTCTGCAGAGACCTTACCATGAAATTGCCACCAGACTTTATTCATGAAATTTAAGATTATCTTTGACTTTATACTAGATAACTATTATGAGCATTCTGGTATAACAGTTTCGGGAGAATAGATTTCTAAATGGAATAACTAAGTCAAAGAGTTTTCATATATAAAATTTTTTAAATAACATAAAAGGCTATACCAATTCTATATTCCCACTAGAGACTCATTATCAATAAGATTATTTAAAATCCTTTGAGGTAACAGCTAATCCAAGAAAATATGAAAAACGAAAGACATAAATGGGTAGATAGGGTTGGAGGGTGGCCCTTTCCAGCACATCATTTACAAAGACTATCTATTAAAGGAACATCCAAGAAAGTCTCAGATAAATTCTAATGTGAATTATTGTACTGACGGAAAATTCTTTAGTGATTATTATGAATGGTAATTATACAAACCATGAGATAAGTTGATGCATATGTCACAGCCTTCCTAGTCAAAGTGCAGCATAAGATGGTGGCACTGGCACCCTCAGAGAGCTTACGAAGAAAATGGAACCTGTCTCCACCTCAAGTTCTCTAAATAAGTATTAGTACTTTAACCAGCTCTCTAGGTGACTGGCATGCATATATGAAAGTTTCCTATGTACCAGTATAAACTGATTCTAGTTCTGTATGTACAAAAATGGAAAATTCTAAAGACAAAAGCTACAAGGCCTATACAGAGAAAACTAAATGGTTCTATTCACTAATGAAAATGTATATTTCTAGGTATTCATGGATCTAATTGCTTTTGCAAAAAAATCTAGAAGTATACATACTAAACTAATAACAATAGTTACCCTCTGAGCAAAAGAATAGGAGTGGGGAAAGGACAATAAAGGAAGATACTTATTGCTGCTATGTTTGATTTATTTTTTAATGGTGGTATTGTTACACAATTTTTTTTTAAAAAAGAAAAAGCCAGAAAAAAAACAACCCTGAAAATTCATTAGGACTAAATATAAAAATTTGGCAAACAGAGTAAACAATTAACATATTTTTGTTGTCATTTATATGCTCAAACAACCAAAACATAATAATATAAATGTAAATTAAAAATATAATTCATAATAACTAAAAAATAATCTCATAGGTATATACGCAACCACACTTAAAAAAACCTTTCAGAAATTTATGAAACTTTGCCAAAGGACATAAAACAACAGAGGAACAAATAAGGTCCTAAGTATGTAAGAAATTCCCATGATTAGAGACACATTAAATCAGAGGAAAAGATGCATAATCTCAATGATCTTAGAAACACCACCTGGAAAACAGCATTTCTAGATTCACAATTCCCTACACCAAATAAATTATACACATGTAAAATATTTAATGATTACCCAGACACAGACCCACAGCAGCATAAGAAAATAAATGACTTAAGTGCTCTTGGAGGAAGGAATAGTAGGATATTAAATCAGAGACACAAAAATTAACCATGTTCAACTTTGGATCTTGTTAAATATTCATTAGGTATTCATTTTACTGACACAAATCCCAAATCCATTAGATGGCAGCTTCTTTTGTTTTAATGAGTCAGCTCTTAAGAGAGCTGAGACTGCCTCAGGAAAGAAGCTAGTTACCATAGGAACCAACCATGATTAGGCAGAACTTTGAGCACCAGATCCTAACCTGAAAGGGAATGAAGGTTGACTTTATTACTAATGGCCACTGACATAATCAATCGTGTCTATGCAATGAAGTATCTATCAAAAATCCTCTAAGACAAGGTTCTGGAGATCTTCTAGACAGCTCAATGTGTACCTGGAGACATATATCTCTAGGGCCCATACCTATGTCTTTGCTCTATACATCTTTTCCACCTGGCTTTTCATAATATCTTTAGTATTTATTATAGTAAATGAAAGAGTATAAGTTAAGTGTTTCCTTGAATTCAATGAGCCACTCTAACAAATTAATGGAACCCAAAGAGGGAATCATGGGAACACTAACTTAAAGCTGGTTAGTCAGATGTTTTGGAGGTCCAGACTTGTGACTGGCCTCTGAATGGGGAGAGGAAAGTCATACAGAATTGAGGCCCAAACGTGTAGGATCTGATGCCATCTCCAGTTGGAACCAGAACATCTTAGGCTGACATATACAGGAGAAACAAACATGCTCACTGATATAATAAAAAACAATCTATGTAGGATAATTTAGCCAACTACTATACAAAATCAAAATTGCATGTATTAGCTGGGTGGTGGTGGTGCACGCTTTTAATCCCAGCACTCGGGAGGCAGAGGCAGGCAGATCTCTGTGAGTTTGAGACCAGCCTGGTCTACAAGAGCTAGTTCCAGGACAGGCTCCAAAGCCACAGAGAAACCCTGTCTCGAAAAAAAAATTGCATGTATTCTTTGATTTAATAATTTTACCTTATGAGAACAATACAACAGATACATCAATACACGACAATAGTTTCTGGTCTATGTTTGAAATAGCAAGAGGCTGGGACCACCAAACAGTAAACTAATATATTGTTTTTGTGTGTGGCTTTCTGTTGTTGTCACTTTTGAGAAAGGACTTTGTGATAAGGCCCAAGTTGGCCTTAAATTCACAATTCTCTTGCCTCAGTTTCCCTGAGTGCAAAGATGACAGGCTATGTTACCAAGACAAGCTGCTACATTAATGCACAATCAACTAAGAATGGTTATGTTTCTACTCTAATCCCTCTCTATGACAGTAGATGGTGAACAGGCTGATGTCACTCCTGAGATCACAGGAAGCCAAGGGGAAACTGAGCCACACATACTTTTAGTGGGTTCAGTGAAAAGTAGGGATATAGTCTGTCAAGACTGCTGCAATATGCTTAAGTTATCACAGTATAAGAACAGCTTCCATGAATATTCCTGTGCCTCATTATATTAACTGGACTCAGTAATAAGATGTAAAGGTTTAGGTTCACTTTCACTTGAATAAATCCTAAAACCAAGTGGAGCTAAAAACCAAGTTTGACTTCTACTAAAACACAAAGATACCTTACAAAATCACTGACACAAGGTAATAAAGCTGAGCATTACATAATTGAGGTAGTTTTTAGACTTATTATTTTTCTAGATATTTATACTGTTTGTAGTATTTAGCAACTTAAAAAACTAATCTGCTGTCATTTCTTTTTTTTTTTTTTTATTTTTTTTTTTTCCATACATTGTTTTGTTTTATTTTTTCCATTCAAGAACATAATTAAAGATAAAAAAAAATTTTTTTTTCCTTTCTTCCCCTTCTCCCGGTCCCCTCCCACTACCTCCACCCCTCCTCCCTCCCCCTTCTTCCTTGAAAGAGGGCATGGTGCCCTGCCCTGTTGGAAGTCCAAGGCCCACCCCCATCCCTCCTGGCCTAGGAAGGAGTGCATTCAAAAAGACTCGGTTCTCAAAAAGTGAATACATGCAGAAGAGATAGGTCCTGGTGTCATTGTTTGTGGGTTCTCCATCTGCCAACTTTCGCC
>PVIU01002938.1:0-22388 GCA_004026605.1 Ondatra zibethicus
CCATCACCTCCCTCTTAGCAGTACCCACTGCCCATCACCCTCCCTCTTAGCAGTACCCACTGCCCATCACCCTCCCTCTTAGCAGTACCCAGTGCCCATCACCCTCTTAGCAGTACCCACTGCCCATCATCTCCCTCTTAGCAGTACCCAGTGCCCATCACTCTCTTAGCAGTACCCACTGCCCATCATCTCTCTCTTAGCAGTAGCCACTGCCCATCATCTCCCTCTTAGCAGTACCCAGTGCCCATCACTCTCTTAGCAGTACCCACTGCCCATCATCTCTCTCTTAGCAGTACCCACTGCCAATCATCTCCCTCTTAGCAGTAGCCACTGCCCCATCACCACTTTCCTTTGGTCAAAAGTTTAATTTCTTCTTTAAAATTTTATTATTTTTATCTTCTGTGTATGAGTGTTTTGTCTGCATATCTATTTGTACATCACATGCATGCCTGATGCTCACAGAGTCCAAAAGAGGACTTTTGGGCCTCTGGAACTGGAGTTACAGACACTTATGAGCTGCTGTGTGGGTGCTGGGAACTGAATACCTGGTCTTCTGCAAGATCAATAATGCTCTTTACCCCAGAGTCATCCCTCCAGCCCTAAAGGGCAAGTTAACCTTCACTTCCACCTCACTCTTCACAGCCTTGATTCCCCTTCCTGGCATACTGCTTTGTGACGTAAGGCCTGCTTGTTTGGTTAAAAATGATTTGGGCCGGGCGGTGGTGGCACAAGCCTTTAATCCCAGCACTAGGCAGGCAGAGGCAGGCAAATCTCTGTGAGTTCAAGGCCAGCCTGGTCTACAGTGTGAGTTCCAGGACAGGCTCCAAAGCTACGCAGAGAAACTCTGTCTCAAAAAACAAACAAAAAATGATTCGGTTAGGGAAGATAGAGGCTCTGGTTGTCCAAGATCATCCAGTCCAGTCCAGCTATCCTGATGTACCCTGGGTCAAGAGAAGGCTGTTTCTTGTGAATGAGAGGCCCTGGGGCATCATTTGAACTGGAATACCAGTTCTAGGAAGATAAAAGTGTTAGCAGGCATCTTGCCCTGGTAAGCCAGTGCTGTGCTGTGCCAAGGCCTTTATTTCTGAGTTGGGAGAGGCTTCAGGTTTCTGCCTTTTCCCCTAAGAACTGTGACTATGCCATGTGGGCTCCACAGTAGCCAGAGACAACAGGAAAAACAATATGGGGGGAGGGGAGGATGACCGCATGGAAAACAAGACGGGGCGGGGAAGGGGGGTCTAACTCACTTAAGTCACTGGACTGTGGTAAGTGACTCAGAGTTTGTGTATCATATGACTGCATGTCTCTACATAATGTGCCTCATGTCTGTCCCTGTGTGTGCCTCTCTCTGTTGTATGCTGGCAGAGAAAAGAGGGGACAGTTCTGGATCTGTGAATTTACGAGTGCCATCCTGTGCTGTGTCTGGACGCACCTGCAGGTCTCTGGATTCTGTCTGGGATACCCCATGTGTGGGCTTCTGTCCTATGGGTGTGTAACTGTCTCTTGTTTCCAGGATTTCCTCAGTCTTCCCCTCACTTTAGACACTCTCTTCATATCTCAGCTTCTGTCACGGATAAGAACGGTTCCACCTTGGTCTCGGAAGCCAGTGTTTTAGACTGAAATACACTTCAGTTCTTTCGTTCTCTGACTCAGTAAGCCTGTCTCCCACCGCAGAGACCTCCATCCCTTACAGCCCAATAGGTCCCTCCTGGCCCCTTTTAATCTCCCTACCTGCTTCTCTGACTGTACCCAAAAGGCAGATAAGCCTAAAATGGACCAGCTTTAGCCACGCTGGGGGATTCCTCGGGCTGATCCAAGCTGTTTTTCTTCTTCCCTTATTTACAGCAATTCCTTTTTCCAGCCAGTGTCTTTCCTCAACCCCCAAATCTTGCCTTGAACTACCTCAGATAGAGCCTTGAGGTTAAAGGGTGCGAACTTCCCCCATTTCCTGCCCCTCCCGCCTCCAACTCCGTCTGTAGCTGCTACGTCCCTCTTTAATGTTGTCTTTCTTCCTGTCCAAGGCTAGATTCTACAGAAACAGCCCTATTCTGGATGAGGTGGACCATGGGGATAGCTCAATGGTAGATCACTTCCCTACACACAAAAGGCCTAGAGTTCAGTACCCAGCATATACTTCAAAACACACGCACAATCCACCTCAGTCGTCAGCAGTCAGCCCTTTCTTTCTTTTTTTTTTTTGTTTTGTTTTTTTTTGCTTTTTCGAGACAGGGTTTCTCTGTGGCTTTGGAGCCTGTCTTGGAACTAGCTCTTGTAGACCAGGCTGGGCTCGAACTCACAGAGATCCGCCTGCTGGGATTAAAGGCGTGCGCCACCACTGCCCGGCCAAGCCCTTTCTTAATAAAAGATAATCTCAACCCAAACCCGTTATTATAACCATAGGTGGAGAGGAATGATGAAAACTGAACCCAGGATTTGTGCAAAGGTAACCTAGTGCTCCATCTTCTACTGTGCACTATGTAATGGAAAAATTAAAAATGCTGCAGGATCCCCGGCGGCAGCACGCAGCAGAAATGCTGTAGGTCCCCAAGTGGTGGTAGCGGGGTTATGGAAGGGGAAGGGGGAAGGGGAGAAGAGCAGAGAGACAGAGAGAGAGAGAAAGAGAGAGGAGAGAGAGAGAAGCAGGGGAAGGGGAAGGGTGGAGAGAGAAGCAGAAGCTGCCTCTCCGAGAGGAAGACGGGGGGGGGGGGGGGGGGGGGGGGGGGGGGGGGGGGGGGGGGGGGGGGGGGGGGGGGGGGGGGGGGGGGGGGGGGGGGGGGGGGGGGGGGGGGGGGGGGGGGGGGGGGGGGGGGCTCAGGCTGGAAGCTGAAGATCAGTCTGCCTCAGCGGATGGGGGAGGAAGTGGGAGTGGCTTGTGTCTTAAAGAGACAGATCATTACACACTATCCTCCCCAAACTAGTTGTACAACTAGGGTGCCCAGAGCTAGACCATTTCTAAGACTAGCTAGATCGTGGGATGCCACTTAGACAACCTGTCCCTTCTGTCTCGCTTTCCACATCTGTAAAACAGGATATTAATATTCCCTACCACAATGTCTTTATGAGGAAAAAAGGCAGTCGGAAACCTAGAAAGCGTCTTGGTGGCTCTGGCGTCCCTCTTGCTCTTTAGAGCAAGTCTTATTCTTCTCACTGCAGCTTCCTAATCATGGTACAGAAAAGGAAAGCCCACAGCTCGGCTTGGTAGGCCACTTAGAACCAGGATATTGTGCTGTTATTTATTATTATTATTGTTATTCTATTTTATGTTTATGAATTTGTACCACCTATCTGTATACCTGCTGTCTTCAGAGGTCAAAAGAGGTATCAGATCCTCTGGAATGAGAGCTAGCCATCGTATGGGTGCCGGGAACCGAAGCTCAGTCTTGATCAAGAGCAGTCAGTGCTCTAAACTGCTGAGCCATCTCTCCAGCCTTTGCTGTCACTTAATAATAACCACTAAAGAAAATCTAGTCAGGTTACCTTGAGTCAGTGTCTGCCCTGGGCCATTTAAATACCATGGGAAAAGGAATACCTGATAAAATGTGGTTTCCATGACCCACTCCTGGATGTGGTTGGATGGGCACAGGGATAAAGGGTAATTATGATGAGGCAGGATAAAAAAGTAGGGCTTTTTTTTCTCCTAGCAACCTGCCTTTTCAGCTCTCTCAAGGAACAGATGCCTGCCTGAGGTCTCCAGAAAGGCAGTTAACCCACACCTCCCGCTGAGCGTGAGCCCACCAGCTCCTAACTCTCCTCCTCCCCACCTTGTCCCATGCCGGCAGGAAGCAGCCAGACATGAGCCAGCATCCACATACCCAGAGTCTGGGATGTTGGAGTGGAAGCTTCACTCCAGTCCTTGGCATCCATGTATCCAAAGAGAAAAGCCCTCTCCCCCATCTCTCTCCAAAGCCTGCTGCATCTCAGAAAGCCCGCCAAATGATGACCCCTCCCCCAGAGATGCTCTAGACCACTCCGACAGGGTATTTAAATTGCTGCACCCCCCCCACCAAAAGCACACACGTGGTTTTCCAGTCTTCCTTTCCCACCTCTTCTCTGGGGGGCTGGGAGGCCATCCTTGAGCGTTGTATCCATTAAACCTGGGCTTTTTCTAATTCGGTTTGATTTGGTCTGATTTGGATTATTGCATCAGTGGAGAGGCCTATCGGGATACAGAAACTTTCAGGGACATTTAAGGAGGACACTAGCAAGGAAAAGGATACCTTCAAGGATACAATGCTCCTTTACCGGATGAAACTAAAAGTTTAAGAACAACAAATGAACTGTTTGCCTTCAGCCAGGCATATGGGCCTGTAAGTTTACAGAGGGCATTCCTCTCTTATCCCTGAAACCTGAACAACGCAAAAGTCACCTGACAATTTCATCCATAAAAGGAAATTCTCCAAGGTAAGAAAAACAATCGAGGGCTGGAGAGATGGCTCAGCGGTTAAGAGCATTGCCTGCTCTTCCAAAGGTCCTGAGTTCAGTTCTCAGCAACCACATGGTGGCTCACAACCATCTGTAATGAGGTCTGGTGCCCTCTTCTGGCCTGCAGGCATACACACAGACAGAATATTGTATACACAATAAATAAATATAAAAAAAAGAAAAACAATCGAATGAGCTCTTCCTTTTCTTTTTTATTTTATTTTTTTTAAAAAAAACAAAGACTAGGATAAAATCCAGACCCTCTAGCAGGAAGAGTAGAGCCAAAAATCTAGGTTAGCCCATTCAGTGACTCTGTTCCAGGAACTAGCTGACCATAAAGTTAGATCATAATCTTGAGAATAATCTTGAGAAACAGAGAGTTACCCCCTTGTGATTATCACTGGTATTTTTGGAATTTTCCAATGATCACTGGTATTTTCAGGATTTTCCAATGACGCCCTCCCTACCCCCTTTGGGTTGTGGTTTTGTTTCTTCCCTTAAATACCCCCTCTCCCAGCTACTCAGGGTTGAACTCCGCTACCCCTGCGCGGGATATGAGTTTCGACCCCAGCTGGTTCCTGTCATTAAACCTCGTGTGATTGCAGCAAGGAGGGTCTCTCTTGAGTTCTTGGGGGGTCGTGTTATCCCGAGACTCAAGTGAGAGTCTCCCCACTCCAAGGACTCTTTCATTTGGGGGCTCGTCCCAGGATTGGCGACCACCTTCGTCTCCAAAGACCCACTTGGAGGTGAGACATTGTCTGTGTTTTTGTGTCTTTGTGTTTCCGTGCTGGCTGAATTTGGTTTTGCAGTCGCTTGCATCTCAGGAGGAGATCACCAACTGCTGCCCTGGGAGACATCCCGGGTGGTGAGGAAGGGACCCCAGGGATGCCTGAAGGATTCCCGTCTGGGTGCTGGAGAGGATACGGAAGTTCTCCTGGATTGGAGGAACTATACGCCCTCTTGGCCATCTGTATTTCTGGACTGGTTTTGTTGTCTAGGTTTTGTTAGCCTTTGTCTTTGGTTTCTGTTTTGTCTTGGAACTCACTCTGTATATCAGGCTGGCCTCAAATTCACAGAGATCCGCCTGTCTCTGCCTTCCAAGTGCTGGGAATAAAGGTGTGAGTCATCACCACCCCGCAATTTATTTATTTTATTTTTGTTTTATTTTTTATTTTCTATTTATTTTCTATGTATGACTTTGTATGTATGTCTATTTATTTATTTATTTTCTATGTATGAGTGTTTTGATTGCACGTATGTCTGTGTACCATGTGTGTGCCCACGTAGGCTGGAAGAGGGTTTTGGGTTCCCTGGAACTATAGTTACAGTTGGTTGTGAGTCGCCGTGTAGATGCTGGGAATCTAACTCCTGAAATAGTAGCTAATGCTTTTAACAACTGAGTTATCTCTCCTGCTCTGTTGGGTTTGTTTTGCTCTGTTCTGTTTTGTGTTTAGAGAGAGGGTCTTGGTGTGTAGCACAGGCTAGCCTTGAACTTGCTGTAATCCTTCTATCTCAACTTCCCAAATTCTGGCATGATAATTATGAATTACCACGCTTCATCTAGCCCACACATTTTCATTTCTATGTATCCATTAAGCTTTTGTAACCACGGTAAGCCTGGGTATCCCCTAGGAGCCATACTCCAGCAGTCATTCAAAGAATATGCCAGGTTTCTCTTTGTCTTTGCCTACTAGTGGCCACAAGACCTAGCAGGAGCTCACCCAGCCAAATTCTGTACTAGATAGTAGACAACCTCTGGGAAGGTTCTCGTTTGTCTGCTAGATGACAGGTGTGCATGGGTTGCTGATGTCACGTCTAAACTCTTGAATGGGTTTTTATCATCAGTGTCACCTCCTCGCCTCCCTCCCTCCTTTCAGCACGTTTTAAAACTTAATTAGCCAAGTAGTCTCAAGACAGAGACAGGCGGATCTTGTGAGTTCGAGGCCAACCTGGTCTACAGAGTGAGTTCTACAGAACAGCCAGGGTTACACAGAGAAACCCTGTCTGGAAAACCAAAAACAACAACAAACAAACAAACAAAAACCTAAACAAGACCAAAAATAAAAACAATGAAATCCCCAAAACTTACGAAACATTTTCTGAAAGTTGTATTTTTTATGTGTATGTGTGGATACCTTTGCAGAGGTCAGAGGACCACCCACTGGGGCCCCTATTCTTCCATCATGTGAGTCCCAAGGATGGAACTCAGGTTGTCAGGCTTGTTAGCAAGCACCTTTACTCGCTGAGCCATCTTACTGGCGTCTAAATGTAATTTTCAAGCTTTTCCTAATCTTTGAACCTGGTTGTAAATTACACCCTTTGAAAACCTAATTTCAAAAGTCACCAAATGGGACTGGGGATGCTCAGCTGGTAGAGGGCATGCTAGCATGAACTCTGGGTTCAACTCCACGCATGGCGTAAGCCAGGTATGGTAGTGCATATCTGTGATCCTAGCACTTAGAGGTGAAGTTGGGAGATGAGAAGTTTAAGATCATCTGTGGTTACATAGTAATTTTGCGGCCAGTCTGAGATACATAAGACACTATCTCAAATAAAGGAAAAAGCCACAAAACACATATATTGCTATTATTGAGATGCTTAAGGCCCCCATCTCTTTTTCTGCCTGCACTTCAAACTTAAACATACACTTGAGTTTTTAATCTTTTTAATAAATCCAACTTTTCTTCAAACTGACTCATTCTGATAAGCTCTAGTAGAAAACCAAACCAAATCAAACCAGCCAACCATACAAACAAAAACAATCCAACAAAATAAAACAAACACCAACAAAAACAGCCCAGTTTCATCTGAGTGGAGGCTGCAAGAGAACTCGGTAGGCTACAGGTGGCAGCCCTGGGTTGTGTGTCCTCCACTGCTGTAAATTTAGAACTAATTTGGTGTCCCAGAGTCCCTCGAGGCTGTAGGAAAATAATTTGGGGAAGAGGGCCAAAGGTGGCATCTAAAAGACAATCCTGGGAAATCCCTTTAGTGAAAATACAGGAAGCTGCTGAGGCTCTTTGTGACCTGGCCCTGTGGACGCGGTTTGCTCAGACCCCAGATCAAAGGAACGCAGAGGGAAAGCTCTGGAAAGCACAAGTGTCAGCAAGTCCCGGTGGAGTAACGAGCCTCACACTCCAGCCCCAGCCTGTGCAAGAACGTTTTCTGTGGACCTAGAGGAGGCACTGGCCACATCTTTATGTGGCTTTTGTGTCACGGGGCAGAAGTGGCCAATGGGACACGCATAGTGATTCTGGAGGCCAAGACAAAGTAGAGGACCACAGAAGGACCAGCCAGCCACCGCCGGCTGACATGAACAAGGTGCAAGCTGTATTCAAGAGCAGCGGCTTAGTAACAGGGATAGTGGTTCCCTCACTCTGGAACCAGCCAGTTCTAGACCTTTTCTTACTTACGCTACTCATTTTCTCTTTATGTTAAAAAAAAAAAAAAAAAGGCCAGGCGGTGGTGGCGCATGCCTTTAATCCTCGGGAGGCAGAGGCAGGTAGATCTCTGAGTTTGAGGCCAGCCTGCTACAGAGCGAGTTCCAGTACAGCCAGGGCTACACAGAGAAACCCTGCTTCGAAAAACAAAAAATGGCCAGCAGTGGTGGCGTACTTCTTTAATCCCAGCACTTGGGAGGCAGAGGCAGGCGGATCTCTGTGAGTTCGAGCCCAGCCTGGTCTACAAGAGCTAGTTCCAGGACAGGCTCCAAAGCCACAGAGAAACCCTGTCTCAAAAAAAAAAAAAACCAAAAAACAAACAAACAAACAAAAAAAGAAAAACAAAAAATGAAAAGAAAGACAGGAAGGAGGAAGAAAGAAAGACTTCTTTTCACAAATTAAAGAAAAATATGTTTTTAAATTATGTATAGGTGTGTGTGGTAGTTTGAATGAAAATGGCCAACATAGGCTCATAGGGAGTGACACTATTTGAAAGAATCAGGATGTGTGGCCTTGTTGGAGGAAATGTGTTCTTGGGGTGGGCTTGGTGCCTCCCTGTCTCTTCCCACTGCCTGCTGATCCAGATGTAGAAGTCTCCTCTCCTGCACCATGTCTGCCTGCATGCCACCATGGACTGAACCCCTGAAACTGTGAGCCAGCCCAATTAAATGTTCTCCTTTGTAAGTGTTGCTGTGGTCATGGTGTCTCTTCACAGCAACAAAACCCTAACTAAGACTGTCTGTATGTGTGCCTTTGTGTGTGCACGCGCACGTGCAGATGAATGTAGGGACCCTCAGGAGGTCAGAGGCATCAGACCCCTGGAACCTAATAGTTACAGATGGTTGTGAGCTGTTTTGTAGGTGCTGGGTATTGAACCTGGGTCCTCTGGCGGAGCATGCAGGTGCTCTTAAGTGCTGAGTGATCTTCACAACCCCAGGGGTGTGACTAATTACTAAATGATGATAATACATTCCTCTTTGGTGTTTCCATATGCCAGATAGGTTTGACATGTTTTATACATAATCATTTATTTGATCCTCAGATTTTTGTTGTTGTTTGTTTTGGTTTGGTTTTTTTTTTTTTTTTTTTTTTTTTTGCCTACAGCACCCGGTATTCCCAGGCGGTCTCCCATCCAAGTACTAACCAGGCCCGACCCTGCTTAGCTTCCGAGATCAGACGAGATCGGGCGCGTTCAGGGTGGTATGGCCGTAGATGGTTTGGTTTTTCAAAAGAGGGTTTCTCTTTATAGCCCTGATGGCCTCAAACTCACAGAGCTCTGCCTACCTTTGCCTCTCAAGTGCTGGGATTAAAGGTGTGACTGACTCTCAGGAATTTTGAGATCCTTATTTTATAGATAAGGAAAGAGAAACTCCTAAAGTCACAGCCTGGGATCTCCAGCTAGGTCATTCTAAGCGATGCTGCCCCAGGTTAGTGGGGTGTTGACTAGTTAGGCTCTTTTGGAAGATATAGTCTCCTTTAAGCTAGATCATTTTAGAAAGTATTCTCAAGGGTGGAAATAGGGCTAGAAGAGGTAGAAGCTACTGAAGTCTAAGAATAGGCATCATGAGTCAAACGCCCTTTTGTTTGTTTGGTTTGGGTTTTGAGACAGGATCTCCCTATGTAACTCTGGCTGCCCTGGAGTTCTCTATGTAGACCAGGCTGCCCTGGAACTCATAGAGAACCACTGGACTGCTGGGATTAAAGGGGTGCAGTACTAGCAGAGGAGCCCTTAGAGGCCTGGGAAATGAGATTCTCTAAGAGTTCAGTGTGTTCTAGTATTCTTGGCAGCAAGAAGGAACCAAGGATCCCCTCCCATATGTCTCTGTCAACATACAATGTCACGTGTCTTCTCCTCCCCTTCCAGTGCACACACAGGCTTTATTCCCCTCAACTGCACCTTTTCTCTCAGCTAAAGCTGCCTCAGGCTTCAGGACCTGTTCCCAAGTCCCTTGGTGTCCCTACTGCCTCCAACTGCTCAACTTTCAAAGCCTGATAAAGAGATGAGCTCGATTTGTGACTGTGAACTCACGCAGGCAGGGAGACGCTGGCCAGCTTGTGGTTCGTCTGCTCTTGGATCGGGAGTCCGTACCACTTGTCCAGCAGGTTGGGCCCGACTTGATGTTTGAAATCACAAGGTATAAAGCACAGTCGCCAGTGATGAGAAGACCACACCTTCTCAGACACTCGCTCAGCTACAGCACCACCTGGTAGACATGCAGATGAACTATGCATGTCCTGTCCAAGCATCGTGTCCTCAGCTTCCCTGCCAATCCCATTTCCTTGTCTTCTGAGAGGCTTCTTGCTATCCTGTTTTCCTCCCATGGGTCTAACTACTAAGACAGTGAAACAGACTCTCCAGCTACTGCTTTGGATTGGAAGAAGGAAGAGAGTGGGCTGGGGCTGAAGATTGATGATAGAGCCCTTGCCAAGCATGTACAAGAACCTTCATTCAGCCTCCTTAGCAGTGAGAAGCTTACAGCTCCAACTCGAGTGTGCCTCTGTCAACACGTTCACTTGTGTCACACGTCCACCACCAAACAGCAACTGGGTCTTCCAGCTGAACTGGTTTTCTATAAGCTCAGAGCCCCTCACTGTGACATTTGAACAGGGCTTTTCAATTCCTCTTTTCTTCTTCCTAGTCCAGAAGGTGGAGCTCTCAGTACTCCTCACCAATTTACAGGGGTGGGGACATGGGAGTGGGCAGACCAGGAAGACATTCCACAGGCTCTGGCTCCTCTTTGCCAGATGAGATGTAGCTGTGCATGGATGCTTACTGAGGTCCTCCAGTGCCCCGGGGGCATAGCCATGTGGCCCTAGTCAACCACAGCCATTCCATTCTTACTGCCAGTGATGGCCTTAGCTCAACAAAGAGCATGTGAGGTTGCCTTGGCCTGTGGATCAGCAGAAATCAGGGTGTGTGTGTGTGTGTGTGTGTGTGTGTGTGACTTCTGGGAAAAGTCTTGGCCTTGACAAAGACTGATCTGTGAGGAGAAACCCCCTCTGACTCTGGGGTCAGGGACACAGTTACACCTCTGAAGGAAATAGGCTTGTCCTTTGAGAGTCACAGGAAAGCATAATTTTGTTCCATGTTAGAACAGATGGCTTTATCCACGGACATTTCAAAATAGACGAGGGCCCGTTTTCAGGCAGTTCAGCCCCGGCCTGGGAAAGGAACGTTAAAAGGAAGAGGAAGTCGTGTTCTGCCATGAGTCGGTAGAATTGTGTGAGGGCTTTCTTGTAGACTTGGCTTCGTGTTAGGAGAAGCTGGTCTAGATCACAGTAGAGAAGCCAACTTCACCTCCTTTTTCCTTTGTAACTGCGGAGCTCGCTGGAGGCTCACAACAGTGGCTTTAGTGAGGCTGCCCTGCCCTCTGCTGGCTTAAGAAGAACATTAGTTAAGTGGAGTTCTGGAAGGGATGCCATCTCTGCGCTCTACCAATCATGTTGAGGAGGCTCTGAATTAATACAATAGTCCAGGTTAGCTTCAAATTTGGAGTTATCCTGCCTCAACTTTTCAAATGCCGTGTTTACAATCTGTGCCATTTCCATCCTGCTTGTTTCTCTCTCTCTCTCTCTCTCTCTCTTTTTCATTTTTTGAGACAGGGTTTCTCTGTGTAACAGCCCTGGCTGTCTTAGAACTCGCTCTGTAGACCAGTCTTGCCTCAAACTCACAGAGATCCGCCTGCCTCTGCCTCCCAAGTGCTGGGATTAAGGGTGTGTGCCACCACTGCCTGGATTGTTTGAGGGGTTTTGTTTTGTTCTGAGACAGGCTTCTCTGTAGTTTAGGAGCCCAGCATGTAACTCACTCTGTAGACCAACCTGTCTCTGTTTCCTGAATGCTGGGATTAAAGGTGTATGCCGCCACCACCACCCAGCTTGTTTGAATTTCTATAGCCATGTATAGATTGTGTGGTAGTTTAATGTAATTGGCTTCCTGTAAACTCAGGAAGTGGCATTATTAGGAGGTGTGGCTTTGTTGGAGTGGGTGTGTCCTTCTTGGAGGAAGTGTGCCACTATGGAGGTGGGCTTTGATGTCTCATAAATGCTCAAGCCATGCACAGTGTCTCAGATCACTTCCTGTTGCCTGTGTCAGATGTAGAATTCTCAGCTCTTTCTCCAGCACTGCATCTGTCTGCATGCTGCTAGTTCCACCCTGCTGATGATGGACTGGACCTCTGAACTGTAAGTCACTCAGTGAAATGTTTTCCTTTATAATAGTTGCCGTTGAAGGGCGGTGGTGGTGCAAGACATTAATCCCAGCACTCCGGAGGCAGAGGCAGGTGGATCTCTGAGTTCCAGGATAGCCTGGTTTACAGGGTTTCTCTGTAGTTTTAGTGCCTGTCCTGGAACTAGCTCTTGTAGACCAGGCTGGTCTACAAGAAACCCTGTCTTGAAAAAAACAAAGTTGCCGAGGTCTTAGTGTCTCTTCTCAGCAATAGAAACCCTAACTAGGACAGATGGAGAGATGTGACAGACATACATCACTTTTGACCAAAATTGTGTAGCTTTTAACCAAAATTTCCAGACAACTTGATGCTTAACAATTGGTGAAGTTTATCATGTCACCAGCAGTGCCCGGAAGCAAAGACCTGTATTTTGAGATCTGTATTTTTGTTTACAGCCATTTTACACCCCCTGCAGGGTAAGTTCTGGGTTTAGGAGATTAACCTGGCATCTTATCTCCTAGTGAGACCTGCAGGTACCAGGCTCCGGAGACAATTAACACTTTCTTTGTTAGTCAACAATCACAGACCCTCAGTATTTACTCATTAGCTAGGGATGGCTCCGGATCTGAATTCCAGCAGAACAGGAGTTTCCTGACACCTCCCCCCGCCTTTTGCCCAGTTGCTATATAACCGCTCCTAAAGTCAATAAAATACAGCTTGATTAGAAAGCCTGTCATTTTGTGTCTCTTGCCCTTCCTTTCCTCTCCCCTAGGTTTATCAGGGACCACCGTGTATCCCGCTGGCAGGATATTCCAGGACAGCCAGGGCTACACAGAAACACTATCTTGAAAAACTAAAACTAAAACAAAACAAAACAAAACAATTAATGATAATGATATGATCTCATTTTTCTCTCATCTCTCGCTCCCTCTCTGGTTTTTTCAAGACAGGGTTGGTAGACTAGGTTGACCTTGAATTTAGAGAGCTGCCTGCTTCTGCCTCCCCAGTGCTGGGATCAAAGGTGTGTGCCAGCGCTGTGCCCAACTGATGTAATCTCATTTCTCAAGGGTGGTATCTGACCTGATGGATGTGAACATATAACCTTTAGGCACAGCCGAAGATAACAAGCTCTGACTTGGAAGAGTTTGGTTCCTCCAGAGGTTTTCCCAAGCAGCAAACTCCCCCCCTTCCTTCCTGCCTTCCTTCTCTTTTGTTTATAGGGATTTTTCCCCTCCAAAATTAGAATCAGTAGGGGATGGACATCCTTCATAAATTTCCTGATAACTGGCAGTTGCAATTTTCAGCGCTATGATTTTTCCTCTGGGAAACCCTTTTTCGTTTTGCTGAGTGCTGAGGACTGAACTCAGGGTCTATACACGCCGAGCACTCATCTCGTATGGAAATACAACCTCAATATTTTCCTGCTTATTTTTTCATTTTTAGCAATAGAAAAGAAGCAGTCTGTTAAGAAAAAGACACTCCCAAGTGAAGAAATGGGCTATATTACGCCAAGATTGTGGGGTCCCCCCAAAACCACCATGGGGTCTACACTTATATGTAAAAGCAAAGAGCCTTTATTCAAGTCTAAACTTGAACTGTCTGTCTGTCCGATTTAGCGGTTGAGAGAAGAGAGGGCCAAGCCCAGTCAGGTAGGGTTTTTTTGTTTTTTTTTAATCATAGTTGAGGTTGGGGCGAGGGGATTTCCAGGGTGCAGGACCCTGATTGGCTGACATTTGTCTAGGGGTCTTGACAAAAGGGGAATAGGTGCATTCTGGGCTCAGGAACATCTGGTGCTCTTATCTAATCTTACCTAACGGTTGGAAAGTCAGGTACTTCCCTTTAGATGTTGATCCTCCCTGGATGGTGTCAGCTTAGGGAACTCAGTGCTGTCTGCCACAGCAACAGCTGCCTGGGCCCCATTATGTGTGGCCAGGTTGCCCTAGGCCCCTCAGGCTAGTGAGATGGAAAATCAAAAAAACAAGCAAACAAAAACCCAAGCACTCAAAAGCCTCTTGAATAAAAAATTATTATTATTATCTATTTATTGGTTTTTCGAGACAGGTTTCTCTGTGTAACAGTTCTGGCTGTCCTGGAATTCGCTTTGCAGACCAGATTGACCTCAAATTCACAGAGATCCGCCTGCCTCTGCCTCCCGAGTGCTGGGATTAAAGGCATGAGATACCACTGCATGGCTTATTTTTATTACTTTTAATTGTGTGTAGGTGTGTGTCAGGGTGAGTGTGCATACTTGGATGCAAGTGTCTGCAGAGTTCAGAAGAAGATGCCAGATGCCCTGAAGTTGGTGTTGTAGAGGTTTTTGAGTGGCTGGAGAACCAAACTCAGGTCCCTGCGAGAGTAACACCTACCCTTAACCACTGGGCCATGTAACTTCAAATTTCCTCTCAAATTTCAAAAGAATGATGCCCTGTGAATGTTAGACAAATATTCAGTCACTAAGCTATAATTCTAACCCATGGTTATATTATGTTATCCCAGAATTCTTTTTTTTATTATTTCTTTTAGTTTTAGATTTAAATCCCATTAACCTAGGTGCTGGAGAGATGGCTTGGTAGTTAAGAGCACTGGCTGTTCTTCCAGAGGACCCAGGTTTGATTCTCAGCACTCACATGGTGGCTCACAGCCATCTGGCTCCAGTTCCAGAGGTATCTGAAGCTCTCCTCTGGCCTTCAGGCACACATGAGATGCAAAAACATGCATGCAGGCAAAATACCAACACATACAAATAAATTTTTTTTTTTTGAGACAGGGTTTCTCTGTGGCTTTGGAGCCTGTCCTGGAACTAGCTCTTGTATACCAGGCTGGTCTCGAACTCACAAAGATCAGCCTGTCTCTGCCTCCCGAGTGCTGGGATTAAAGGCGTGTGCCACCACCGCCTGGCTCACAAATAAAATTTTTTAAGAATTTAAAAATCCCATCACTGACATGATATTAAGAATATTATTTCAAATATCCCTTATGGATACACACAAATGAGAAATTAGATGGCTAGGTAGTTGTGGCTAATAAACAAACAAGCAGACAAACCTCTTGTCATGGTTAATCTTAATTGTTAACTTGAGGGGATCTGAATCACTTAGCAGACATACTGGTCTGAGAGAGATTTGCTGAATGGCAGCAAAGACCCTTCCTGAGTGCATCGTGCCTGCCATTAGAAGACCCGGATATCGAGAGGTCTAAAGGAAATATTGTCTACCTTCACTTCCTCTTGAGTGAAGCTGGCACTGCTACTGCCGCTGTCCACCTCAGTCACGATAGTTCTGGAAAGGCTTCAGGCCATTGGTGAACACATCTCGACCAGCGTAAGGGCTCAGAGTCCAGCTCCTGCTCCTACCCAGGTTCCGGAGGGGAACGGCTTCTCAGGCGCGCAGGAGCGGCTGAAAGACCTCTACAGTGACTTCACGCACACTCTGAGGGCCATGCTCCTCATTTCATGTGCTCTCTGCTGCTGCTGTGTCTATGCTAATAATCCTGTGCTGCTTCTAACCTCTCAGGCTGCTGCTCCTAGCTTCTCCTCCTGCTGTAAAAACTCTTTTCCTACAGGAGCTGCTTATCATGGCAACACCAAGGTCCAAGGCCATAGGAGCAAAACCCCAACCGGGTGTGGGGATGGGCACAGTGCCCGATGACAACTTTGAGATAGAGATCCATTATTAGTAGACTGGCAAGTGAAGAATAGGCATGCTCCCTTCCCCCTCCCTCTCCCACCAAGACAGGGTTTCTTTGTGTAATAGCCTTAGCTGCCCTGGAACGACCTCTTGTAGATCTTGTAGTCCTCAAATTCACAGAGATCCGCATGCCTCTGCCTTCCAAGTGCTAGGATTAAAGGCATGTACCACTACTGCCTGACAGACTAGATATGCTTTAAGGTCAATGTGAGGTTAGCTTGGGACAGCACTTTCCTGTCTGCTGGCAGAGGGAATCCAGGACACTCTTGTTCCCTGTCTCTCTGAGAACTATGGCTCAACAGCTTCAGACATGATGACTCTTGTTCTTGGGCATCTATGAATGTTTCAATAGAGGTCTCTTTGCCTGGACACTAGCACTGACCAACTGTCTGCCAAGGAAGATGATTGTAGGACGGCAGACTTCTAAGTTTATACAAAGACCTGGTTGTGAGAATAACGGTATCTACTGTGATTACTTTCTCTCCAGAATCACTCACTACTGGAGACAGTCATCCAATATACCAATGCATAGAGAAAATTGTGCCCAGTAAATGATTAACACACTGTAGTGCTGTGGGGAAAATCCCCAATCTGTAATGTGAGGGAAAAAGCTCCTCACATAAGAAGTCTACAACAGAGACAGCTTAACACATTCAGAAGATAGTATTCCTTATCATCTTGCAGATAAGATTAATCTCTGTTGACAATATTCCCCATCACCTTGCTAAATGAGGTGTCCCACATGAGATCTCTGACAAGCTGACCCCTGAAGTATGTGTTGACCTTTTACTGCATAAATTCTGCAGTCCATAGTAGACCAGAGTCTCTGTTAGAGCTGGAAACTTGGATGGGTAAGGACCCTGGGGTGATAGGCAGGGGAGGCTCTTTTTTTAAAAAAAATAACTTATTTTTATTTTATGTGCATTGGTGTTTGTGTGATGGTGTCAGGTCTTGGAGTTGCAGAGAGCTGTCAGCTGTCATGTAAGTGCTGGGAATTGAACCCGTGTCCACTGGGAGAACAGCCAGTGCTCCTAAATGCTGAGTCATCTCTATAGCCCGCTTCAGCCACTCTTATAGGATAACCAGATTGAGATTGATCTCTAGAGAAATAGACAAATGGTGTGGGAAGTCCTTCTGTATATGTGTTGCTTTTATTGGTTAATGAATAAAGAAGCTGCTTTCGGTTCGTGGCTTAACAGAATATGGCCAGGCTGAAAGAGATCTATAGAGAGAGTAGCAAAGTCAGAGGGAAGTCATGTAGCCCCACCAGACACAGACAGCGGACGGACGGAACTTTACCTGGTAAACCACAGCCACATGGCAATACATAGATGAACAGAAATGGGTTAGTTTAAGATATAAGAGCTAGCCAGAAATACACTTAAACTATTGGCCAAACAGTATTGCAAATAATATAGTTTCTGAGTGATTGTTTTGTGGTCTGGGCAGCCGGGAACCAATGAGCGGCCTCCCCCGACAGACAAGGAATTTAAAATGGGAATGTATAACTCCTGAATGGAGGTGAGTGAGTGTGTAAATGCTTTTCATGGTCTCAGAGCCCTGTGGCTACCACAGCCCTGCAGCTACCGTATCTGACTGGGTCCCAGTCTGTGGTTCTCATGAACCAGTCTGAAGACAAACGAGGGTTTGTATTAGTCAGGTTTCTCTAAGTCACAGGACTTACAGAATGGATCTCTCTGTATCACTTTGGGAGTATATGTGGGTATTTACTGGAATGACTTCCAGGCTGCAGTCCAGCAATGGCTAGCTATGAATGGAAAGTTCAAGAATCGAGTCCCACGAGGCTGGGCATCTCAGCTGGTCTGTGGGGATCTCAGTGAAGGAATGGATGGGTTGATGGAGGAGAGGGCAAGCAGGCGAAGAACACCACCTTCCTTCTTCCATTGTGCTTACATAGGCTTCCAACAGAGGGTGTGGCTCAGATTAAAGGTGAGCCTTCCAGCCTTGAGGTCTGGATTAAAGGCCTGTGTCATTCAGCCTCAAGAATAAAGGCATATTATCGTCTTGCTTCAAGATCTGGATCACAAGTGTGCCCTCCATTTTTGAATTATAGTTCATTCCGGACATAGTCAAGTTGACAACCAGGAATAGCCATCACAAGTTCATTCCTATTTATGATTAAACCTCTGTTTCTCAAAGATGGGGCTATGCCCCACTGGAAGCCTTAACTACAAATGGTTTTATACTGCATGGCACAGGAAACAGCAACCATGCCTTTGTTTCGAAGGGTTATGACCACCTGTGTCCACGGCTTTGTTTCAGGTTATGATGACCAGCTCCTTATACTTGTGTTCTGCTGCTGTGCCCCACCCCACCTGCTTTCATGCCAACCCCCCTGTCTTAGTTAAGGTTTCTATTGCTGGAAAGAGACACCATTACCATGACAGCTCTTATAAATAAAAATATTTAAGTGGAGTGGCTTACAGTTTCAGAGGTTTAGTCCATTATCATCGTGCAGGCAGACACGGTGCTGGAGAAAGAACTGAGTTCTACATCTTGATCTGCAGGCAACAGGAAGTGAATTGTCTCACTGGGCTTGGTTTGAGCAAAAGAAACCTTAAAGACTGCCCCCACAGTGACATGCTTCCTCCAACAAGGCCACACCTGCCAATAGTGCCACTCCCTTTGGAGACCATCTCCTTTCCTTCCTTCCTTTCTTCCTTCTGTTTGTTTAGGTAAGACAGGGCGTCTCTGTGAAACAGCTCCGACTGTCCTGAAACTCGTTTTGTAGACCAGGCTGGCCTCAAACTCACAGATATCTGCCTCCCTCTGTCTTCCTACTGAGTGCTAGAATTAGAAGTGTACACCACCATCACTGGGCAAACTGTGTGTGTGTGTGTGTGTGTGTGTGTGTGTGTGTGTGTGTGTGTGTGTGTGTTGTGTGTGTGTTCCAGATAGGGTTTCTCTGTGTAGCCCTGGCTGTCCTTGAACTTAGAGATCCACCTGCCAATGCCTTCCAAGTGCTGGGATTAAGGGTGTGTGCCATCACTGCCCAGCTGCTATTTTCTTTCAAACCACTATATTCTACTCTCTGGTATGCAAGGGCTTGTAGCTATATTATAATGCAAAAATGCATCCAGTCCAACTTCAAAAGTCCCCACAGTCTACAACAGTCTCAAACTTATTTAGAAGTCTAAAGTTCGGGCTGGAGAGATGGCTCAGTGGTTAGGAGCACTGCCTGCTCTTCCAAAGGTCCTGAGTTCAATTCCCGGCAACCACATGGTGGCTCACAACCATCTGTAATGAGGTCTGGTGCCCTCTTCTGGTCTGCAGACATAATACACACAGACAGAATATTGTATACATAATAAATAAATAAATAAATATTAAAAAAGTCTTAAGTTCAAAGTCTGAGAGTAATGCAATCTCTTAAGTGTAATCCCCTGTAAAATCAAAATCAAAAAACAGATCACATACTTCCAGTATATAATGGCACAGGATATACATTCCAAACATAGCGAAGGGAGCATAGTGACAATATAGTGGACCAAAGCAAGACCGAAAACCAGCTGGGCCAACTCTAAACTCTGCATCTCCATGTCTGATGTCAAAAAGCTCTTCAGATCTCCAACTCCTTTCAGCTTTGTTGACTGCAGCACACTTCTTTCTCTTGGGCTGGTTCCACTCCCTGATAGCAACTCTCCTTGGCAGGTATCCCACAGCGCTGGCATTTTCAACATCTTGGGATCTTCACCTTCACAGCTTCATGAATGGCCTTTCTAGGCCTCCATTCAGGATCACCCTTGACACATGACTAGCCTTAGTCATAGAGGAAGGTTCTATAATGCCTTTTTTCTTCTTTGACTCTGAAGCCAGAGCCAGGATGCCAAGTGGCCAAGTTTTGCTATTTGCTGGTGCTAGAAAATGGCCTCCTCATTCAATTACATTTTCACCTGCTTTCTGTTTTTGATGATTTCCTTCACTGACTAAGCTTGTCTGTTCTGGATTTTGCTCTGTAGACCAGGCTGGCCTTAAGCTCAGAGATCTACCAGCCTCTGCCTTCTGAGTGCTGGGATTAAAGGTGTATACCACTATATCCAATTCTGTCAAGGACCAGCCTCGACGAAAATACAATTAATGCAAATTAAACCTGGTATTCCCAGGGTGAAAATGGGCTGGCATTTTTTGGCCTCCACAATTCCTCCATTTTTATTAAGTTTAATAAAGCCTGTGCTTCTGCAACAGGACTGATGATCACGTCTGCCTTAGGTGAACACTTCCCCATTTCCCAGACTTACCAGCCTTCGGAACATGCATTCTAATTATGCAAGTCCATGTCTTAGGTGCCTGGAGGGAAAAAGGATCAAACCCATCACTGACTACCTACCTCTGTAAACAATGGGGATCAGGGAGAAAAATATTTTTGGGCTCTGTGTCTCTGAGCCAATTTTTTGTCAAGAGAGTTCATCTGCAATTGGATAATGTTTTATGAATAATTATGCTCCTAATGGCTACAGTCTTCTAATTAAAGGAGAGGAAGATCACCAGGGTTGGGAATGTACTCTTCAGTTGGTCTAGAGTGCTTCTTAACAATTTCTTATCAAATATGTTAAATCCAAGTACTCATAGGAAATGTCAAACTTTTCTTAACATCTTACAGTAAAGTAAAGCAGTTACAAACATTACCAGGTCAATACCATAATTCTAGAATGGAAATTAACAATAAACCCACAATTTGTCATATCACAACTCTCTTGAATCCATTCTAATCAAAAGACAAGAAAGGTTTTTCTGATGGGTAAGAGTCTAACAGCATTGCTGCTTTTAAGTAATTGTCCAGTCTCTGAGCAGCAGTGAGACCCTTAGGCTGCCCTCCTCATATTTGAAGAGGGGCTTCAGTTACTCCTTGTAATGAGTCCTTTTCCTCCTGAGGGGAAAGTTTAGGTCTCAGTTCTCAGATCTGATATTTTTAACAGTAGATTGAATACCATACTGTCAAATTGACTTTTGTGTCCCAAAGAGTAAAACAGTTAAATGCGCAGTCTGTGTTTCTGGTTCAGCTCTAAGGTAAACTGGACTCACTAGGTCTGGAAATCTGCGTAGCAAGTCCATCAAGAGGCTGGAAATCAACATTTGTCGCCACAATCTTCTTTCCCTTGTCAGGGTTCATGACAACCTGCACCACTGCAATAGGCATCCAACAAGTTCAAGATAGCCAGCTCTCTACTATACTAATCAGTCAAAAATGGCAAAAGAGAATGCCAAAGAGTTATTTAAAGGACTAAGGCTAGAGGTACAAAGGAATGCCAATAGAGTACAGTATGGACGACATGGGAACCCTGGCTGGCTCATGATGATTATTTTTTTCTCTGCTTTTGTCTTATTGGTTGTCTGTTCTTTCTTCCTGGAGAGTATTTTTTATTGGATATAAAACCTCAGGTTATGGGCTGCCAGGTGTTATTGATGTTTTTGTTCTGTTTTCTTCAGCACTTTAAAATATTTGCCTCATGCCACCTGACCTCTGTAGTTTCTGTTGAGAAAGCCACAGTCATTTAAACTGTTTTTCCTAAACATTCCAGAAATCTCCCTGCATTGTTGCTGTCTGCTTTCAGGGATTTTTAATACATTTTTATTGATATTTATTGAGCTCTACATTTTTCTTTGCTCCCCTCCCTGCCTCTCCCCTCCCCCCATCAATCCCCCCGCAAGGTCCCCATGCTCCCAATTTACTCAGAAGATCTTGTCTTTTTCTACTTTCTACTTCCCATGTAGATTAGATCTATGTAAGTCTCTCTTAGTGTCCGCATTGTTGTCTAAGTTCTCTGGGATTGTGGTTTGTAGGCTGGCTTTCTTTGCTTTATGTTAAAAACCACCTATGAGTGAGTACATGTGATAATTGTCTTTCTGTGTCTGGGTTACCTCACTCAAAATAATGTTTTCAAGCTCCATCCATTTTCCTGCAAAATTCAAACTGTCATTATTGTGTAAAGGTACCACATTTTTCTTATCCATTCTTTGACCTAGGGGCATTTAGTTGTTTTCAGGTTCTGGCTATGACAATCATGATGATAATTTTAAGGCTTCTATTAGGGCCATGCATCTTGAACATCCTGTCCAGATTCCTCAAACTAGAATGAAAGCAATAAACCTACAGATGATATTCCAGGAGTACCAACCCATTTCTTCAAGTTATTGGATACTGATTTGTTGATATATTTAGTGAACCACTTTAAACAAGGCTTGTACGGCCTCTTGCCTAGCATGACTTCACTCACTACCTAGAACAGAATAACCAGGAGAAATAGCTAATAGAGCATTGCTCTTAGCAACCTGTGTTAGCATTCAGGCACACCTTGGCCCTGCCCCTTGGGAACCTGGCACAGTGTGTCATCACTCTTCACATGGCAAGCAGTACCCTGACTCTACACTGATGCAAAGGTCCCTTTAAGAGAAAGCTCCGCCCACTCCCCCTCTCATTTCTGCTGTTTCTCCCAGGAGGCTGGTCACTGTCTCCTTTTCTGCCTCTTTCTCCCTTCTTCCCTCTCTCTTCCCAATGAACTTCCTTCTCATGTTCTGCCTGATGGTGTGTTTGTCCCCGCCATGGAATCCGCAGCCCCATCTCATGCCTTCATATCATTACAGTGCATATCATCACAACCTGACCACAAAGGCTTACACCAGTTAATTGTGACAGGTCCTTAAAACCAAAAGCACCC